>JAFNEN010001538.1:0-26108 GCA_019343175.1 Oedothorax gibbosus | reverse complement strand
AAGGTTTTCTGTGAATAATTGGCTAATTTTAGTGGACATTAACGGCAAATGTTAGTTTGCGTACTAAGTTGAATTAGTTCTCAAACCGTACTTAGATTTATTTAAGTTTTAAAGATAATGCTAGTTTAAACGTGAGAAGAGGTACGGACCGCTCTGGTTTTGATCCAGGAACCTCTTTTGAGCAAGCCCAATACTGAACCGTCTATGACAGCTACAAGTGTATAAATACGTATTTAGTGAACCTTTGGTGAATTTTAAAAGTTAATTTATACGCGTATTACGAGATAATTCGTGCTAACATTAGATTTTTTTTTATCGAGTATGGTATATTTTTTTAAGTACGGGGTTTGCTTTTTATCTAATGCGTGCATCTTATTAATGCATATTAAAAAGCACATTTAAGTGTGTTTAACTGCGTGTTATTGGAAGGTCGTATTCGGGTAATTTATAGGAATACTTGCGGTTTATTTTATGTGAGCATGTAAGTTTATTATGGTGCTTTTAAAGGCAAACTTTAGTGTGTACCAAAAAATGAATTAGTTGCGCATTATATGCTACTTTGAATACGTATTATGGGTGTCCTTGAAGTTCAAACTAAGTATTGATTTAAATTCGGCTAATGGCAAATTTAGGTGCGTTTTAGAGTTTCATTTATGTGCTTAGTTCAGAGAATTTTTGAAAGCATATATTGTGGGATTATTTTAGGGCTTATATAAGATCAATTAAGTTCTTAAGCATATAAATACCCTGAATCTTAGATAAGTTATTTAAGTGCTTAGTGATAGCTTAAAAGCTGGTTTTAAGTTGTAAGGAAGATGCTTATTATAGGAATATTTAGGTGCGTATTAGGACTTAACTATGTTTTAAGGGATATATTAGGGGATTTCGTTGCTTATGAAAATAAGTTGTAAGTGCGGATTAAGGATTAATTTTGTTGCGTAATAATGGTACTGTTTAGCAGTACATTATGGATGTGTTTAGGTGCCAATTAGGGCCAATTTTAATCCACTTTCAGGACTTTATGAGGGTCTCAGGCTTTCATTAAGTACTTAATAAAGGCTTATAATTGTGCGTATTGACGGTTCTTAATACGTAATGGAACAAATTTGGGGCTTAAAGGTATTTGTTTTAGTTTATAATAGTAAGTATTAGGATATAATTTAGAATTATGGTGCGCATTAAAGACTAATAAAAGTTCCAAGTTAAAATAATAATTCCGAACTTCCAGATATTATTAGCTGACCGGCCACCTGTGTATCTAATGCGACCTTAATTTAATCAATTAACCTGACAACTCTCCGGATTTAACTCAGTATAATAACCATAGATATCATAGTTAAAGTATTAAATTGGCAGATCACGTGACCTCCAATGCTAACGGCGGGACGCGCATGGACACCAGAATAAGAAAGCAAATGTGCCAGTGTTGCCTCCACATTAAGGAGAAATATACTACGGAAAAATACCGTTTAATTCTAAAATTACAAAAAATACCATAAAAAATACCAGCTGCATTTTGAAATCTTTTTAGTGACTTAAAAAAATATCGTGAAACGCTTTTTTTAGTATTTTTATGGTATTTTTTGTAATTTTAGAATTAAACGGTATTTTTCGTAGTATTTTCTCCTTAATGTGGTGGCAACACTGGTGGCCCATTTGCCATCTTATTCTGGTCTCCATGCGCGTCCCGTCGTTAGCATTGGATGTCACGTGATCTGCCAATCAATACTTTAACTGTGATATCTATGATAATAACCATTTACTTCATTCCGGATGCCAAGAGAAAGTTGAAGTTTTCCCTCTTAGAAAATTCGAGAATTGGTACATACGACGCAGAACCTCAGTAAGTATTTTAAAATCCCGGATTGCCGGGGTTAAATCCGGAGAGTTAGTGGGTCTATGTAGGGATTTTCTCAAGATATACGACTATAGTGCAAACATTCTGCAATCCAACCATAATTTTTTAATGGATTTCATTGCGCTATCCATCAACAATATCAAACTTTTGGTGAGGTAGGGTTTAGTACTGATTTCAAATCCTAGATGGCAGCAGCAACATTCAATGCTTTCCGTAAAATTGAAATCCTCCTGTCACTTGCCCATGGGATCAGTCCGACATTGTTTCTTGTCAAAAACATTTCAATTATATGTATATGTTACCGTTAAAACCCGAAATCAGCTACAACCAGTTTTCCCTAGTTAAAACTAGTTTTAACTAAGGCATTTAGTTAAAACTAGTTTTCACTAGCTAAAACTAGATGTCCCCCGCTAAAACTAGTTTTAACCGAACAGATTAGTAAAATCTAGTTGTAACTAGTAAAAACTGGAACTATCTAGTATGTTATAGATAAAACTAGATTTAACGGAGAATGGATTAATTTATTTTATATATTTGTTACCGTTAAAACCCGAAACCAGCTACAACCAGTTGATTATATTTTGTATTTTTGGTTTTCGGAGTTAAAGGGTTCAAAATTACTGGATGTGAAAGCAATTCACAATTTGTTAATTATATTGAACTCGCATTTCCGTCGCTAAAAATTGTAGAGAATTAGGGGAATTCATGGTTTAAACCCTTTCACCCCCAATGATTCCATTTGGAATCCTCAACCTGCGATTTTTTTTCCCATTAAGTTGAGCTTGTACTTATTTATCGTTAGATGGAAGAATCATGTCTTTTGAAGAATTAAATAATGTTTGTTTTAATTGAATGAAAATATGAAAAACATGGTAAAATAAAATTATCTCCCAAAATATTTTGTGAAATAAATTGACCCTAAATTCTTCACGCTTGCATTCTTAGATGTTTGAAAATTAATTAAACATTTTTTTAACAAATAAAGTTTTGAAAAAATTGTTATATTTTATTCGAAAGTTATGATTCTAATATCCCCCCCCCCCCTTAAATTTTAGTCAAAAAATCTAAGATTTCCCCCCCCTATTTTTTTACCATATAATTCTGGATTCATAATGAATCTATTCCACAAATTTGAGATTTTTAGATTAAAAAATAAAACGTTGGAACTGAGAGGGTTAACAAAAATACGCAAAGTGCTCCCCTAATTGTTTTGAGCAGTGTAGATAGATAGTTGAGTAAATCTAATATCTAAAATTCTGTTATCATTTATTATGTTCTTTAAGCGAATTTTTTGAGTTCCATTACAGTTTGAAGTTTTAAAAAAAGAAAAATGCCTGTATTTCTTTTGGAACAATTGTGGCTCATAAATAGCGCTTTATGGTTTTGTCAATGTTATAAATATTTGTTACAGAATATGCAAGTAAAATGTGTGTTCCAACAAACAGAGACAGTTATATTCAGGTAATTTTGCTTTCATGATCTATAATGCTAATATTTGATAACAATGCACAATTTAAGACATTGCCATAATGAAAAAACAAAAAATCTTAATCGGTTTGATGGTTTAGCCTGAGTAGAACTCGAATTGCAGCCGCCTCTGCCTGATGAATATTGGGTCATTAGCTAAAGGGGAAAAATGGAAAGGGACAATAGCTACAAAATATGGAACTTTTTTTGATAGCAAGCTTCAGATTATTTTTACACAAAATAGAAGAAAAATAGAAATAATAAGATTGCATTTTACAATTTAAACTATAGTGGAGCAAACTTACCCATTACCCACACTACGGCCCGGACATTTCATAATAACTCTTATGCTGCTGTTTAGACCGGTTAAACATAATATAAAACCTCCATTCCTGTGTATAAGAGCACTTTTTATAATTTAAACTTCCAAACAGGTTCAGTTTAAAAAGCTATAAATTTGTGATTTTTCATCAAAATCGGGTATTTTTAAAAAAATTTTTGCGAATTTAAAATTTTAAAGATAATTTTTATAACATTTTTTATGATAATGATATATAACTGAACGATATTATGTCTTTTTTTGAAGCACGGAATGTAATCAGTAAGTTCTGGCAGTAATATTAAAATGAGTTGATTTTTGGCATTTTTTTCAAACTTCAACATCTTTGAGGCAGCACTTAATATTATTTTGGATTTTTTTAATTATTTTTCCAGTAATCAGCATGACAATACGCAACTTTTGAGTCCTATTAGAAGTTTGTACTCGAAAATTTACTTTTTTCGGCCCATCCTAATGAAGATGTCCTAAATTATTCTCTTTATATGCGCAGAAATATCTCTCCCGATACACATACCGAAATTAGGTCATACATTAGCACTTAATACGCACTGAAATGTAAACCTAACACTTAATGCGGTCTATAAGTAATCCCTCAACTACGCACCTAGTGGAAACTTAATGAACTTAAAAAACACTAAAATAAGCATATTGCCAACTAGAAATAAGCTTTTATACATGCACATACAATACATGCACATTAAGTTGCATATTCATCTTACTTAAATTCCAGTTAAAAACCCTTATACCCCTTTAAAGACCAAATACATCTTTAGAGCAGTCTACAAATAAGATAAATTATTTCTTTAAACTCTTCTAAAGCTAACACCTAAAGTTTCCTTAATGAGAAATTACATTGGCTCATAAAAAGCATCTAAATATAATTTATTACTCACATCAATTGTCCCTAAATACGCATATTAATAAATAATCCTTTAAAATGATGGCTTTGGTTAAATTACGTTGTGTGAAAGTGGTTTTATATGTTACCGTTAATACCCGAAATCAGCTACAACCAGTTTTCCCTAGTTAAAACTAGTTTTAACTAAGGCCTTTAGTTAATACTAGTTTTCACTAGCTAAAACTAGATGTCCTCCGCTAAAACTAGTTTTAACGAAACAGATTGGTTTAAACTAGTTTTACCTAACAAAAGCTTATTTTAGATAAAACTAGTATTAACGGAAAATAATGTTAGCTTAGGAATATGGTTTGGTTATTAGAAATGCAAAAAGAGGCTTGTGCCGTTGGCGACGGCTAGGGATCATGGTGTACGATACAGAATACGAATACGATAACAGAATCCGTTAATATTGAAACCCGACTAAACATAAAATTGCAATTTTATAGTATTAAAATCACAAAAATTAAAAGAGAAATAATAACAGTGACCCACATCTCAAGTAAGGTGCATAACATGATCCTATTTATCTAACTTATGTTTTATTTCAGCTGTCATGTTTTCAACCACTTCCATAATGGCTCACTCACATTGGTAAGTAATACATTTCCTAATGTTTCTAATATTGTCCTCTAAAATATTAGAAACAACCGATAATAATATTGCTTTTTGAGTCTTGTGTATTTTATTTTGTACAGATTGGAAGTTTTTGTTGGGTCTAATAAATGTTTTTATTGAAGGCTTAATAATGCGTATTAAGGTTGTAAAAATTAATTGTAAATGTGTATAAAAGATTTTTTGCGGTAAAGTTTAAAGGCATTAGGTGAATATAAGAACTGATTTTTTTTATGTGCGGATTAAGGCTTAACTTAGGTGCGTATTGCGGTCTTTTTTAATGTGTGCATTTTCATTTTTAAGTTATTAACTGTGTGCGTATTTGGGACTGCTTGAAGTGCGCACTAAGTTGTATTTGTCTTTTGCGAACTAATTTAATTTCTCATTTTATCTAATTTAATTTCTCATCTCATTAGTTAACGTTAGATGCGTTTAAAGAAACAATCTTTTTATCGGCTAATATTATGGTTTTTAGGTTCGCTTTAAATTTATATTAGGTGCGTAAAAAAGGGCTAATTTGACTGCGTTAAGCATCTTTCGATTTTATTCAACTGCTTATTAAGGTTTAGAAAAATGTTTTAAGGGCTTATTTAAGTCGGTATTAAAATAAATTTTTGATTTGTATTGGGAACTTATTATCTTAAGGCTTTTACAAGTATTGCGGGTTTGTACGAGTGCAAATTCAGGGTTTACAAAACGCACTCATTGTAGGGTTGTTATACATGGTTTGATTATTTAAAAATATTAAGGGTTTATTTAAGCGCCTTTTTAGTTCCATATAAGTTTTAAGTCAGTATTAGGGTTTTATATAGATGATATTAGGTTCATTTTATTTCTCAAATACGTATTGAAGGTTAATTTAAGGGATAATTTGTTGAATTACTCGTCTTTTTGTTAAACGCTTAAAAGTGCCTTTCTAGGAGCATTTTAAAGGTTTATTTAGTTGCTTAATGGCTGATGACTTGTGCATTTATTTATTGTTTTTTTAACTTGCCAAAAGGCCAGGAAATGGGCAAACATGTATGGTTGTTTTCACTGCACAAATTTAAATTTAATTTATTTCGAATAAAATATTTAAAAAAAATTAAAATCGGGTTTATTTTGAATATGATTTTAAAACCATTTCCAGATGAAAGATGTACATTATGAATATAAATTTGTAAATTATAGAATTTTAGATTATTATAAGAAAAACTGATGCAAAAAGTATTCAGGTCCTGTTTAAGGTTTTCTGTGAATCATTGGCTAATTTTAGTGGGAATTAACGGCAAATGTAGGTACATACTAAGTTGAATTAGATCTCAGACCGTACTTAGATTTATTTGAGTTTTAAAGATAAGGCTAATTTAAGTGTGAGAAGAGGTACGGACCGCTCTGGCTTTGATTAAGGAACCTCTTTTGAGCAAGCCCAATACTAAACCGTCTATGACAGCTACAAGTGTATAATACGTATTTAGTGTAACCTTTGGTGAATTTTGAAAGGTAATTTATATGCGTATTACGAGATAATTTGTGCTAACATTAGATCGAGTATGCTATATTTTTAGTGCTTATATAAGATCAATTCAGTTATTAAGCATATAAATAACACCCTGAATCTTAAAGAATTTATTTAACCGCTTAGTGATAGCTTAAAGCTGGCTTTAAGTAGTAAACGAAGATGCTTATTATAGGGCTTTTTAGTTGCGTATTAGGACTTAACTATGTTTTAAGGAATAGATTAGGTTCGTATTAGGGGATTTCGTTGCGTATGAAGATAAGTTTTAGGTGCGGATTAATGTCCAATTTTGTTGCGTAATAATGGTCTATTTATCAGTACATTATGAATGTGTTTTAGGTTACATTAGGTGAAATGTGTCTGACCAGATTAGGGCTAATTTTAATCCGCTTTCAGAACTTTATGAGGGCCTCTGGGTTTCATTAAGTACGCAATAAAGGTTTATAATTGTGCGTTTTGACGGTTCTTAATACGTTTAATGGTACAGATCTAGGGTTTAAAAAAGTATTTGTTTTAAGTAGTATTTGTTTTTATTTTAAAGTATTTGTTTTAGTTTATAACAGTAAGTATTAGGATATAATTTAGAATAAACTGGTTGTTATGGTGCGCTTTAAGGACTAATAAAGTTCCAAGTTAAAATATTAAATTCCAAAGTTCCAGTTATTATTTAGCAGACTTGCCACCTGTGGATCTAATGCGACATGAATTTAATCAATCAACCGGCCAACTCTCCGGATTTAACTCGGTAATTTATAACTATTTACCGGATTCCGGATGATAAGTTGTTTGGGGGCTGGGGATCCCAGTCGGTTAGGCATTCGTCTAGCATGCGGAAGGTCCCAGGTTCGGGTCCGGGCATCGCCAAAATAACTGCCGATCTTATAAACAGCCCGTGCAGCCAAAAATGTCCGACGAATAATACCCCGTGTGGCGGGAGTTTACGTTAAATATCCTTCAAAGTCCTAACGTTGCGTACGATGTCGCCCTTTACGGTTGCGTTGGGTGCCTACTCAGGTGTCGGCTCGTCACTTAACTGTGGTTCTAAAATACAACGCCCGTCGACAATAGCCCTCGTGTAGCTCTAGTGTGACGATGACTCAAACTTACCTAACCGGATGATAAGTTCAAGGTTTCCCTCCCAAATATTCGTTAAATGGTGCATATGACACCGGTAAGTAGTATTTGAAGATACCGGGGTTTAATCCGGAGAGTTGGTGGGTCTGCGTCTGTGTTAGGAATTTCAAGATACGGCTTTCACAAGATTATTCTCAAGATTCGGCTGTAGTGCAAACTTTCTGCAATCTAACGATAATTTTTTTATTATTTCGTTTTAGCAACCCTAAATTATATTTATGATTTTCGACCAAACTCATCGAATTTAGAAGACGTGGTAACTAGAATTTTTGCGCCCGGTTCTATTTTAACAGAATTAGTTTAATAGAAGTTTGGGTAATAGCCTAAATGAGATTCGAATTATTGGTTTATCAAAATTCCGAAAAATAGGATAACAAGTGAATCAAAAATGGTTTCAGCTGCGTCTAAGGGACATATTTATTGCCTCATAAGAGCTATTTTTTGTATGAAAATAATTTTGTTGCGTAGTAAGTTTGTTACGTTAATTCAAATTTAGTTAAAAATAAAACAATTTTCCTCAAGAAATACGATTTTATTTGGATTTAATAGCCATAGATAACGTTAAAGAGAAGTGGTGAGGCAGTGTGTTATGATAGCCATGTAAACTTATTTTAAACCTTAAGGCAATTAAATCAGCAGCGCCTTAATCTTTTATGTATATTTGAGTTACTAATCATAGATGGCAGCAGCAAGAACAATTTCTCGTCTAGGACAAGTTTTCCAGATAGCAGGCGGCCGATATTGGTGATGAATTGCTAGTTTCGCTTGAGATTTAAATAATGATTAAATGGGATTTTAGAAAAAAAAATAAAAAATACATGAATTTTCGATTTCTTGCGTTGTTCGGTGCGCTTTTCAAGCTTATTTTAACTAACTGTTGGAATAAATTAAATGAATTAATAAGATTTATTCTGTTTATCTTTTCAAAAATAAGAATCGCCTAATTTTGGCATTATACAGATCTGGCTTTAGAAATCTTCAAAACCTTTCCCAGTTATTAAATAAACATGAAATTAGATTTATTAGGACCTAAAACAAAACAATTCGTTACTAAGAAAAATAGTTTAAGCGACTATTTTTTAAAAATAATATTAAGAAACTAGTTGGGACTCGAATTGACCATTATCATATTTGACCTTAAAAAATGCGTATTCAGGGATTTTATGCAAGTAATAGGTTGCAAGACTAAAAAATGTGTTTAGAATTTTTTTTAATTAATTACTAAATTAAAATAAGGTTAATATAGGAATGGAATTTTATGTGCGGTTTAGCAACTTAGGATGAATTGAAGGATTTTTATGTGCGTATTCATTTTTAGGGCATTAGTTATGTGAGTACTTAGTGACAATTGATTTGTGCAACAAATTATATTTAGATGCTTTTTACGGGCTAATGTAATTTCTCATAAAGGCAACTTTAGATGAGGTTAAAGAAATTATTTATATATTATTGTAGACAAATCTAAAGATGTATTTGGGTCTTTAAATGGCTAAAAGGGGTATATTTAAGTGCTTATTGGTGGTTTTATGTGTGATTTAATTAAGATGTATTTGCAACTTATTTAAGAGCATGTATTAAAAGCTTATTTCTAGTTAACAATATATGCTTATTTCGGTGTTTTTTAGGTTTATATTAAGTTTCCACTAAGCGCGTAGTTGAGGGCTTACTTATGGAACGCATCAAGTGTTAGGTTTACATTTCAGTGCGTATTAAAGGCTAATGTATGAACTAATTTCTGTATCGGGAAAGGGATATATCTGTGCATACTAAGAGAATAATTTAGGACATCTTTATTGCTTATTTAAGTGCGTAAAACAGTTAAGTGTTTTAAGGATAGTATATTATATACATCAAGGCATTTTTAAGTTTATTTAAGTATGTAGTAATGTTAACACTGCCTTGTGTTACCTAATTTAGTTTGACCTAATTTAGGAGTGTTACAACTGCGTGCGTATTGATGGTTTATTTAATTCCGCATTTAGGTCATTTAAGGGAGTTCTTGTGGCATTCAGGAATCTTATTTTGCGTTTTCATGGGTTTATTTTATGTCCGGATAAAGAATAAGTGCGAGTTAAAAAAAAATTATTAAGCAGAGTTTAGAAGGCTAATTTAGGTGCGTTGGTGGGGTTTATTAAAATGTGTATTTAGTGAATATTAAGGTTTAGAATAGTATTTGTAAAGGCAAATTTAAGTGTATTAAATTCTAATTTAGTTTTGTATTACGGTTTAACTTATTAGTTTATAAGGTAACTTTTTAAGGGAATTACGGGTTTGAGTGCGAAATCATATTTATAGTACGTACTCATTGTGGGAATACTTGTCATTTTAGTTTGATTGTTTAATTAAGTACCTATGTATTAATTAAATTTATTTAGACGAATATTAGTTTTTAAATCCGTATTATGGGGTTTATTAAAGTGCGTAGTATTAAGGGATTATTTAGGTACGGTTTATTTCTCAAATATGTATTAAGCTTATTTGGGTGCCGATTAGTGATAATTCAAGTCCTTTTTTCAGGACTTTATTAGAGTCTAATTGAGTATATTTTAAGGGTCTAGTAAGGTGCATATTAAGATCCTATTTACCTAACTCTTGACGTTTTTATTTCAGTTGGCATGCTTCGAACCACTTTCACAATGGCTCGTTATCATATTGGTAAGTAAAACATTTTATACTGTTTCTAATATTGTCCTATAAAATATTAGAAACAAATGATAATACAATTGCATTTTGAAATTCTTGTGTATTTTATTATGTAGAGATTGGAAGTATTTGTTAGGGCTAATAATGTGTTTTAAGGGCGTTTTATGTAATGTAAAGAGTTTGTAAGAGTGTATAAAAGGATTAGATTGGGCCATTTTAAGGGAATTAGATGAATATAAAAATTTATTGTTATATGTGCGGATAAAGTGGCAAGCTAGGTGTGCATTAAAGTTTTTTTTGCTGGGAATTTTCGTTGTTCGGATTTGGTTCTAATTGAAGTGAATAAGTTGTATTTTGGTGCCTATTACGTTTTATGTAACTTCTATTAGTTAACTATTTGATGCTTTAAAAAAATAACCTTTATATTCAGCCTATGATAAGATATAAATTAAATGTTTACATTAGTACGTAAATATTCTTATTAGATGCGTTAAGGTTAAGTGTGGTGCTAATTAAGGGTAAATCTAATGAGCTTGAGTTTATTGATGTTCGGGATTGCTTAAGGACCGTATTAAGTGTTAGGGGTATATTTCAGTGCGTATTAAGGACAATGTGACAATGTACTTATTGGCTAATTTGGGGGTATTTCTTTGTATACTAAGTGATAGTTTAGGACATTTTCTTGGCTTATTTAGGTGCATATAAAAATATCATTTATGTGCGTCAGTGTTTTTTGGGTTTATTCAAAAACATAGTAGGATTTATTAGGGCTAATTTTATCTAATTTAGTTTGAGTTAGTTTAGGAGCGTGAAAAGTGTGCACGTTATTTAAGCGCGTGTTTGGATCATATTTAAGGGAGTCTCCTAGTGAACTTTTAAGGGCGTACTCAGGGATGAGGGGACTTTATTAATCCTATATAGATCATGGTGTTCTATCAAGATCGTGTCTCTTCAATGAGGCGTACTTGACCTAATTTTTTTTGCGTGTTTACAAAAGTAATTAGATTGTCAAAGGCCTATAGTGAAAACAAAGAAACCGATTCATCTCGCATTTACATATGTATGAACATAAATATTTACATTATGCACATACTTCTTTAAAAACTAGAAGCATAATAAAACTCTAGCTTGATATAGACAAAGATTTTAGCGCAATGTGCATAATTTCACATCTACGTTGACATTCAGGTGTATTTTGAGAATGCGCTAAATCTTACTTGATTTTCAGGGCTGTGGAGCCCAGTCGGTTAGGCGTCTGCCTAGCATTCGAAGGTTCGGGTCCGGGCATCGCCAAAATAACTGCTGACCTATAAACGGCCCGTGGAGCCAAAAATGTCCACCGAATAATATCCCGTGTAGAGGGAGTGCACGTTAAATATCATCCAAAGTCCCTACGCTGCGTACGATGTCGCCCTTAACGGTTGCGTTGAGTGCCTACTCGGGTGTCGGCTTGTCACTTGACTGTGGTTCTAAAATATGCCGCCAATAGCCTTCGTGTAGCTCTAGTGTGACGATAATTCAAACTAAACTAAACAAACTTACTCTGGGGAGTAAATATGGTAGTTAATAATTACAAAAGTTCTCTATATTAAACATCAAGAGTTTCAGTACGTGTTATGGTAATTAAGCAGAGTTTAAAGGCTAGTTAGAATATGTAAGAGAGGCATACTGAAATGCGTATTTTGAGTTTATTTAACTACTTATTAAGGTTTAGAAGGGTGTTTAAGGGCTTATTTATGTGCGTATACAAATCCAATTCAGTTTTGTATTTCGGTTCAACTTTTTAGCCTATATTCTGAGGCCTTTATATACACGTATCATGGGTTTGTACGAGTGCGAATTCAGGGTTCATAATAAGCATTCATTGTGGGATTACTTGTTATATGTGGTTTGATTGTAGATTTAATGCTTATTAAGGGTTCAATGAAACGCCTTTTTAGATGCATATTAGTTTTAAATTCCTGTTAGGGTTTTATATAGGTGGGTATTAGATTAGTTTTATTTTTCAAACGTATTAAAGGCATATTTAAGGGGTAATTTTTTTTTAATTTCTTTCTTTTTTTGGTTGGCGTTCTAAGAGCATATTAAAGCTTTATTTAGTTGCTTAATGGCTGACAACTTATTATTTATTGATTTTAAATTTTTTTAAAGGTCGTAATAAAGCAAGTGTTCATGGCTCGTTTAAGGCTCTGCGACCGCCAAAACTCTTCGACAAAACTCATCGAACTTACCAGACGAGGTAACTATAATTCTTACGTGCGGTTCTATTGTATCAGAATTAGTTGAATGGAAATTTGGTCGAAATTCTAACAGATTCCAATTAGTGGTTGATTAAATACGGTAATAAGGGTTAAAGCGCTTATCAAGTGAGGTTTCTGGATTTGATTTGACTTTAAAAACCAAATATCATGTAAAAGGGCCCCAGTGAGGCAGCACGCGGACATTATTAAACTATCTGTAAATTTAAAATAATTGCGTGGATTAATTGCTTTATGGATTTGATTGCGCTGTCCAACAGTATCAAATTTTTCGCAAGGTAGTATTTAGTACTGATTTTAAATCCTAGATGGCAGCAGTAACATTCAATTCCGTTAACATTAAATGTAGAAAATTGAGTTGAGACGAACAATTGCAAACTGCTGATTTATAATGAAACATGTGAACATCTAAAGAAAATTCAGTATTATTTATTGAAAGGCCATAAAAAAAAAACATCTTGTCACTTGCCCATGGGTTCAGCCTTGTTTCTTGTCAAAAACATTATGCATGTATAGAACAACTTTTACACAGTAATTTAGCCAAAGCAATTAAAAACTTTTTTTCTTCTGAAAACCATTATGGATGTCGTTTCTCTTCCTATCTTCAGGTATAAAAATATTTGTTTCGCGCTTTCTCGGAGCAATTCGACAAGGTCTGTGACTTATAAGGTTCCACCTCGAAACAATATTTTAGGTTGCTTCCCATGGATGTTCAAACCATTGGAATTTTAGAAAGACTTGATTGTCATCAAAAACTCAATTTTGATAAAATTGTGACTTTTAGTGTTTTTGAAAAAAAAGGGAAGTTTTAGTGTGTGAAAAAATTATTCATTTTGCGTCGTACTGTATATTTCGGGTAAAGTCTAATGAAAAATGGGGCATAATATTGCTAAAATACATTAAATAAAATAATTTTAATTCTTAAGTATATCAGTTGGGACAAGATAAAATGAATAAGTTACCTTTGAAATACGAATCGCTAATTTTGTCACTGTATGCCGATCTGGCTTTTGAAATCTTCAAAACTTTTCCCTGTAAGAAATAAACACAAAATGAGATTATTTTATTAGGACTTAGAACAAAAAAATAATAGTTACTAATAAAAAATAGTTTAAGTGACTATTTTTAACAAGAAGTTCATAAAGAACTAAAATAGCCTACTTTCCTGTTACTTAAATACTTACTGAAGTTCTAATCGGGAAAAAAAACTAGGTTCCTAAAGTAAATATCATCAACAGCCGTTCCTACACTAGATTTATACACATTATAAAAAAAAAATCGAAACGCAGCACCCAGCTATAATTTAAACTTCTAAAAGCCAAAATCAACTATTTTCCTTAATATTCTTTCGCAAATTAATTAAATATTATTTATCATCTGCTCGTGATTTATTTGTAGTTCGAAGAATAATTAAATATTTATTAATAACAAAAGTAATGAAACTATTCCAAACTGCATTAAAAAATAAGAAATGTAAATTAAAACTAAGCATAATTGTATGCAGAAATATGCCTTGCTGCTTTCTTGGTAGATAATTAATGAATAATCAAAGAATCAAATTGTGCTACATTTTATGACGTCATTCCAAACTGATTCATGAAAATATTATTTTGCTTCAAATATATTTAAATAAAGTTTCTCATGTCATTGTTGATTTGGCAACAGTTATTTAAATGACTCAAAATTGAATTTCAATGCTAATTCAATGGGAAATTTGCCGAAAGATAGTAGATTTATGTGCGTCCGGACGTACAGACAGACGGACAAAAAGTATGAAAGTTGGGTATCTGAGGTCATAGCTTTCTAACAAAAAAAAGAATTTTTAAGATCCGAGGGATAGAACCGATTTTGGAAGGGGTGTACGGACAGACAGACGGACATCGACCGCATGTCAATACCTACTTTTTCATTTTTTTTAATTCTTTCGAATTAAAAAAGAAAAGTAGGCTAAAAAAAATGTTAAGTAACCAGTTGGGACGCAAATTGACCATTATCCTAATATTGATTCTTAAAATAATGCGTATTAAAGACTTTTAATGCAATATTAAGAGGTTGCAAGACAAAATAAGGGATTTGTTTAATTTTTTTTTAATTAATTATAATATGGTTAATATAAGAATTGAATTTATGTGCGGTTTAGGCAAATGAAGACGAATTGAAGATGTTTTTTGGAGTGTCTTTTCATTGTTAAAGGATTAGTTATGTACGTATTTAGGGACAATTGATGTGCGCAACAAATTATATTTAGATGTATTTTACGGACTAATGTAATTTCTTATAAAGGCAACTTTAAATGAGTTTAAAGCAATGTATATAACTTATTGTAGGCTAATCTAAATATGTATTTGGCCCTTTAAATTTGTATAAGGGGTCTATTTAGGTGCGTATTAGGGACTTTAAGTGCGATTTAATTACGATGTATTTGCAACTTATTTTGTAATATGTATTTTAACTTATTTAAGAGTATGTATCAAAAGCTTATTTCTAGTTGGCAATATATGCTTATTTTAGTGTTTTTTAGGTTCATATTAAGTCTCCACTAGGTGCGTAGTTGAGGGATTACTTATGGACCGCATCAAGTGTTAGTCTTACATTTCAGTACGCATTAAAGGCTAATGTATGACATAGTTTCGGTATGTATATTTTGAAAACGATATTTATGTGCATATACTAAGAGAATAATATAGAACATATTCATGGCTTATTTAGGGGTGATTTAAGCAAAGTGCATCAGTGTTAATCCTATGAAGAAAAAAATATTTTCTCTGCCACATTTCTCCAGCTGTATTGAATATTTTTTACAAGCTGATTTTTTGTGTGATAAAATGTAGCTGACTTACAGGTCCCGACCTTCCAACTTTTTGAAATTGGTTCGAATATATTTTTTAATTTTCAATAAATAATTTTACATAAAATATTTGAAAGAATTTCAAAAAGTGGGAAGATAGAGATTTGTAAGTTATCTATATTTATTATTTTTAAAAAACCGTTTGTAAAAATATTCAATGCAGCCGGAGAAATGTGGCAGAGAAAATAGTTTTTTTTCCCATTGGATTAACACTGAGGCACTTAAGTTTGGAGACCCGCGATGCAGCGCGCCCATTCCTCCTTAAGTTAACAAAAGAGATAAGTGTTTTAAGGGTAGTAGGAGGGGAAGGAATGAATACTACGTAAAATGCCTTGAATACGTCAAGGCATTTTATAGAGTCTATTCAAGTACGTATTAGTAATTGTTACTATGCCTTGTTTTAACTAATTTAGTTTGACCTAATTTAGAAGCGTTATAACTGCGTGCGTATTGATGGTTTATTTAATGCCCTGTCATTTATGGGAGTCCTCGTGGTATTCAAGAATGTTATATTGCGTTTTCAAGGATTTATTTTATGTGTGGATAAAGTACAAGTGCGTGCTAAAAAATTATTTAGCCGAGTTTAAAAGGCTAATTTAGGTGCGTTGTGTGTGGGGTGTATTAAAATGCATATTTAGGATTTATTGAAGTGAGTATTAAGGTTTATAATGGTTTTTGTAAGGGCAAATTTAAGTTTATCAATATATAATTTAATTTTGTATTACTGTTTAACTTATTAGTATATTATAAGGTAACTTTTTAAGGGAATTACGGGTTTGGGTGCTAATTCATATTTATAATGCGCACTCATTTGGGGAATATTTGTCATATTTAGTTTGATTGTTCAATTAAATGCCTATAGACGAATATTAGTTTATAAATAAGTATTATGGTTTTTTTTTAAAGTACGTATGAAGGGCTTATCTAGATTCGGATAATTTCTCTAATATATATTAAGATTATTTGGGTGCCGATTAGTGATAATTTAAGTCCTTTTTTAGGACTTTATATGGTTCAATTTGAGTATATTTTAAGTGTCTAGTGAGGTGCATAACATGATCCTATTTATCTAACTTATGTTTTATTTCAGCTGTCATGTTTTCAACCACTTCCATAATGGCTCACTGTCACATTGGTAAGTAATACATTTCTTAATGTTTCAAATATTGTCCTATAAAATATTAGAAACAACCGATAATAATATTGCTTTTTGAGTCTTGTGTATTTTATTTTGTGGAGATTGGAAGTTTTTTTTGGGGCTAATAAATGTGCTTATCGAAGGCTAAATGCGTATTAAGGTTTTCTTTATAATAAAAATTAATTGTAAATGTGTATAAAATATTTTCTTAGTTCTTATATTCACCTAATGCCTTTACCTGATTATTTACGTGCGGATTAAGGAGTAACTTAGGTGCTTATTGCGGTCTTTTTTAATGTGTTCATTTTCATTTTTAAGTTATTAACTGTGTGCGTATTTGGGACTGCTTGAAGTGCGCGCTAAGTTGTATTTATGTCTTTTGCGATCTAATTAAATTTCTCATTGCATCTAATTTAATTTTTCATCATCACAATAGTTAACTTAAGATGCGTTTAAAGAAACAATCTTTTTATCGGCTAATATTACGGTTTTTAGGTTCACATTAAATTTACATTAGGTGCGTAAAAAAAGGGCTAATTTGACTGCGTATTGTGGGTTCGTACGGGTGCGAATTCAGGGTTAATAATACGCACTCATTGTAGGGTTGTTGTACGTGGTTTGATTATTTAAGAATATTAAGGATTCATTTAAAAGCCTTTTTAGATCCATATAAGTTTTAAGTCCGTATTAGGGTTTTATATAGATGGCATTAGGTTCATTTTATTTCTCAAATACGTATTGAAGGTTAATTTAAGGAATAATGTGTTGAACTACTTGTCTTTTTGTTAAACGCTTAAAAGTGGCGTTCTAAGAGCATTTGAAAGGTTTATTTAGTTGCTTAATGGCTGATGACTTGTGCGTTTATTTTTTGTTTTTTTAACTTCCCAAACGGCCAGGAAATGGGCAAACATGTATGGTTGTTTTCGCTGCATAAATATTAAATTTAATTTATTTCAAATAAAATATTTTTTAAAAAATTAAATCGGGTTTATTTTGAATATTATTTTAAAACCATTTCCAGATGAAAGATGTACATTATGAATATAAATGTGTAAATTATAGAATTTTAAATTATTATTATAAGAAAAAACTGATGCACAAAATACGGAAATAGCCGTATCTAACGTTAGGAGGGTTTTAATGTTTTCTTTTGGGTCGTAATAAAGGTGTTCTGTGAATCATTGGCTAATTTTAGTGGGCATTAACGACAAATGTAGGTGCGTAATAAGTTGAATTAGTTCTCAAACCGTACTTAGATTTATTTAAGTTCTAAAGATAAGGCTAGTTTAAGTGTGAGAAGAGGTACGGACCGCTCTGGTTTTGATCCTGGAACCTCTTTTGAGCAAACTCAATACTGAACCGTCTATGACAGCTACAAGTGTATAAAACGTATTTAGTGTAAACTTTGGTGAATTTTGAAAGTTAATTTATATGCGTATTACGAGATAATTCGTGCTAACACTAGATTTTTTTTATCGAGTATGGTATATTTTTAAGTACGGTTTGCTTTTTATCTAAATGCGTGCATCTTATTAATGCATATTAAAAAGCACATTTAAGTGTGTTTAAGTGCGTGTTATTGGAAGGTCGTATTCGGGTAATTTCAAGGAATACTTGCTGTTTATTTTATGTGAGCATGCAAGTTTATTATGGTGCTTTTAAAGGCAAACTTTAGTGTGTACCAAAAAATGAATTAGTGGCGCATTATATGCTGCTTTGAAAACGTATTATGGGTGTCCTTGAAGTTCAAACTGAGTAGTGATTTAAATTCGGCTAATGGTAAATTTAGGTACGTTTTAGAGTTTCATTTATGTGCTTATTTCAGAGAATTTTTAAAAGCATATATTGAGGGATTATTTTAGTGCTTATATAAGATCAATTAAGTTATTAAGCATATAAATAATACCCTGAATCTTAGATAAGTTATTCAAGTGCTTAGTGATAGCTTAAAAGCTGGTTTTAAGTTGTAAAGGAAGATGCTTATTATAGGAATATTTAGGTGCGTATTAGGACTTAACTATGTTTTAAGGGATATATTAGGGGATTTCGTTGGTCATGAAAATAAGTTGTAAGTGCGGATTAAGGTTTAATTTTGTTGCGTAATAATGGTCTGTTTAGCAGTACATTATGGATGTGTTTAGGTGCCAATTAGGGCCAATTTTATTCCGCTTTCAGGACTTTATGAGGGCCTCAGGCTTTCATTAAGTACTCAATAAAGGCTTATAATTATGCGTATTGACGGTTCTTAATACGTAATGGAACAAATTTGGGGCTTAAAGGTATTTGTTTTAGTTTATGGGGGCTTAAAGGTATTTGTTTAGTAAGTATTAGGATATAATTTAGAATTATGGTGCGCATTAAAGACTAATAAAAGTTCCAAGTTAAAATAATAAATTCCGAACTTCCAGATATTATTAGCTGACCGGCCACCTGTGTATCTAATTCGACCTTAATTTATTCAATTAACCTGACAACTCTCCGGATTTAACTCAGTATAATAACCATAGATATCGTAGTTAAAGTATTAGATTAGCAGATCACGTGACATCCAATGCTAACGGCTGGACGCGCATGGACACCAGAATAAGAGGGCAAATGGGCCAGTGCTGCCTCCACATTAAGGAGAAAAGTACTACGAAAAAATACCGTTTAATTCTAAAATTACAAAAATACCTTAAAAAATACTAGCTGCATTTTGGAATCTTTTTATTGACTTTAAAAAATATCGTGAAACGCTTTTTTAGTATTTTTTTGGTATTTTTTGTAATTATAGAATTAAACGGTATTTTTTCGCAGTATTTTTCTCCTTTATGTGGTGGCAACACTGGTGGCCCATTTGCTCTCTTATTCTGGTCTCCATGCGCGTCCCGTCGTTAGTATTGGAGGTCACGTGATCTGCCAATCTAATACTTTAACTATGATATCTATGATAATAAACATTTACTTGATTCCGGATGCCAAGAGAAAGTTGAAGTTTTCCCTCTTAGAAAATTCGAGAATTGGTACATATGACACAGAACCTCAGTAAGTATTTGAAAATCCCGGATTGCCGGGGTTAAATCCGGAGAGTTAGTGGGTCTATGTAGGAATTTTCTCAAGATATACGGCTGTAGTGCAAACATTCTGCAATACAACCATAATTTTTTTTATGGATTTCATTGTGCTATCCATCACCAGTATCAAAATTTTGGCGAGGTAGGGTTTAGTACTGATTTCAAATCCTAGATGGCAGCAGCAACATTTAATGTGTCTCCGTAAAATTGAAATCCTCTTGTCACTTGCCCATGGGATCAGTCCGACATTGTTTCTTGTCAAAAACATTTCAATTATATGTATAGAACAACTTTCACACAACGTAATTTAACCAAAGCAATCATTTTTAAGGGATTAATTATTTATTAACATGCGTATTTAGGGACAATTGATGTGAGTAATAAATTATATTTAGATGCTTTTTATGAGCCGATGTAATTTCTCATTAAGGAAACTTTAGATGCTAGTTTTAGAAACTTTAGAAGAGTTTAAAGAAATAATTTATCTTATTTGTAGACTGCTCTAAAGATGTATTTGGTCTTTAAAGGGGTATAAGGGTTTTTAACTGGGATTTAAGTAAGATGTATATGCAACTTATTTACGAGCATGTATTAAAAGCTTATTTCTAGTTGGCAATATATGCTTATTTTAGCGTTTTTTTTAAGTTCATTAAGTTTCCACTAGGTGCGTAGTTGAGGGATTACTTATAGACCGCATTAAGTGTTAGGTTTACATTTCAGTGCGTATTAAGTGCTAATGTATGACCTAATTTCGGTATGTGTATCGGGAGAGATATTTCTGCGCATATAAAGAGAATAATTTAGGACATCTTCATTAGGATGGGCCGAAAAAAGTAAATTTTCGAGTACAAACTTCTAATAGGACTCAAAAGTTGCGTATTGTCATGCTGATTACTGGAAAAATAATAAAAAAAATCCAAAATAATATTAAGTGCTGCCTCAAAGATGTTGAAGTTTGAAAAAAATGCCCAAAATCAACTCATTTTAATATTACTGCCAGAACTTACTGATTACATTCCGTGCTTCAAAAAAGACATAATATCATTCAGTTATATATCATTATCATAAAAAATGTTATAAAAATTATCTTAAAAATTTTAAATTCGCAAAAAAATTGTTAAAAATACCCGATTTTGATGAAAAATCACAAATTTATAGCTTTTTAAACTGAACCTGTTTGGAAGTTTAAATTATAAAAAAGTCCTCTTATACACTGGAATGGAGGCTTTAATTATGTCCAACCGATATAAACAGCAGAATAACAGTTATTATGAAATGTCAGGGCTGTAGTGTGGGTAATGGGTAAATTTGCTCCACTATAGTTCAAATTGTAAAATGCAATTTATTATTTCCATTTTTTCTATTTTGTGAAAATAATAATAAGAAAAAGATAATATGAAGCTTGCTATTAAAAAAAGTTCCATATTTGGTAGCTATTGTCCCTTTCCAATTTTCCCCTTTAGGAAGGGCAAATTTAAGTGTATCAAAATGCAATTTAGTTTGTGTTATATGGTTTAACTTAGTATATATTATAAGGTAACTTTTTAAGGGAATTACGGGTTTGAGTGCGAACTCATATTTATAATACGCACTCATTGGGGAATATTTGTCACATTCTACTTTGATTCTTTAATTAAATGAATATTAAGAAATTATTCAAAGACTCATTTGGACGAATATTAGTTTTTAAATCCATATTATGGATTTATTCATCAGGTTCCCAATATTCATCAGGGAGATGTGGCTGCAATTCGAGTTCTATTCACGCTGAACCACCAAATCAATTAAGATTTTTTGTTATTTGATTATGACAATGTCTTCAATTGTGCATTGTTATCAAACCTTAGTATTATAGATCATGAGAGCAAAGTTGCTTGAATATAACTGTCTCTGTTGGTACACATTTTTTTCTTGCAAATTCTGCAACAAATCTTTCTAACATTGACAAAACCATAAAGCGCCATTTATGAGCCAAAAAAGTTCCAAAAGAAAAAAAGCATTTTTCTTTTTTAAAACTTCAAACTGTAATGTAACTCAAAAATTCCGAAGAACATAATAAATAAAAACAGAATTTTGGATATTAAATTACTCAACTGTATTAAAGAAACTTTAAGCAACTTATTTTTTACAATGTTACAAAAACAAACAACCCACTATAATGGAAAGTGGCAAGTTTCAGGATGACAAAAGTATGCTTTATTTGTATGACAGGATCAATTACTTTACTTAGCTAGGCTGACATGTTGTCGTTTCAGCTTTAAATATGTGTTTTGGGCCCTATACGTCACCGTATGGTACTTTTTTTAAAACTTCATTTTGAACAGAAACAAATGTTTTAATGAATAATTTACACCAATTTTGAGCTTACTTGATAAGCAGTTTTGCGAAATGTATAACTTTAAAACTGTTTCCACTTGTTAGTCATCGGGAATGACCTCATAGAAATTCTTCAAATACTGTAAGGCACTAACTCTATCGGTCATTAACCACACCTCCCTTTCATCGTTTTCTATAACTCTGAGGGAATCAAGACTAGCGAATAGTTCAGCTCTATACACTCTTAAAACAAAAGAGTGAAATTCACTCCTATAGGAGAAGTGCATTTTCGGCACGGGAAAGGAGTAGAAATTAACTCAGACTGAGTTAAAACCGCTCGTTTGTTTTAATAGTGTAGCTAGAACTGTAGTTCGGTGTCCTTCTGCTGATATTAATGGGTTCCTGGTTTGGTCGGAAAGTCACGGATCCGCTTCCGCAGCAACCGTTTTCCTGTTTGCTTCCATCTGTAAAAATACGTGTGGCTTCAGGGGGGATACTAGACAGCATCTCGAGCCCTAGCATCCTCATAAGAGTTGGGTTGTCATTACTTTTGCTGATCTTATAGGCAAGGTCTTCATTAAAATGCACATTTGATAGATCAATAAGGGGGTTAATGGCAAAGAAAGGAGATGTAGGCTCAACATCAAATTGAAACATGTCACATATAAGCGCCCTACTGAGTGGAGAGTTTGATGGAGTGATCTGAGTGGAAGATTTTTATAATGGTATTTGTAAGGGAAAATTAAAGTGTATCAAAACTTATTTAGATTTGTATTAAGGTTTAATTTATTAGTATAGTATAAGGTAATTTTTTAAGGGAATTACTGGTTTTATTGCAAATTCATATTTATAACACGCTCTCATTGTGGGAATACTTGTCGTATTTAGTTTGATTCTTTAATTAAATGAATATTAGGAAATTATTCAAAGACCCAATTAGACGAATATTAATTTTTAAATCAGTATTATGGGGTTTATTTAAGTGCGTATTAAGGGCTTATTTAGGTTCGTTTTATTTCTCAAATTTGTATTATGCTTGTTTGGGTGCCGATTAGTGATAATTTAAGTAATTTTTCCAGGACTTCACGAAGGTCTATTTGAGTATATTTTAAGTGTCTAGTAGGTGCAGATCAAGATACTATTTACCTAACTTCTGCTGTTTTATTTCAGTTGGTATGCTTTCAACCATTTCCATAATGGCTCGTTATCATATTGGTAAGTAAAACATGTTCTATAGTTTCTAGTATTGTCCTATAAAAATATTAGAAACAACTGATAATAAAATTGCTTTTTGTGACTTGTGTACTTCATTTTGTAGAGATTGGAAGTATTTGTTAGGGCTTGTAAATGTGTGTATTGGTTGAGTATTCAGGGTTTAATTCTGCGTATTGACCGTTCGTAATATTTAATGGTACTTACTCTGGGCTTATAAAAGTATATTTTTCAGCTTGTAATCTTAAGCAATAAAGTACGTGGTAAATTCTGGTGCATATTAGGAGCTAGTAAAATGTGTACAGAAGTGTTATAGGACGAACTTCATGTTATTTTTAGTTATTGTTTCAAGATACGGCTGCAGTGCAAACGTTCAGCGATCTAATCTTAATTTTTTTAATTCTCAACTTAGTTTAGCAACCCTTAATTATATTTAGACTTTCGTCATAACTCTCCGCCAAAGTTCATCGAACATACCAAACGTAGTACCTTTAATTTTTGCTCGCGATTCTATTTTAACAACGTTACTTGACTGGAACTTAGGGTTAAAGTCTAAATGAGAATTAGTGGTTTAATTGAGGGATTGTCAGTATCCCATAGAGCTAATGCATTAGTTTTGGAATCACAACTTCCGCAGAAGTATGCTTTGCCATGTTAGCCCTTTTTTCCCAAGTATGGGAATCAACATAACATTGAAATGAAACAAATTTGAAACGAAAGTGTTATCTAGTTATTTAAATATATATTTTTGAAATTTTAAAATGCCAAACATATACAGCAGATGGCGACACTATTTAAAAAAATTTATCAGTTAATAATTAAATAACCGGATGTTATTTTCTTTTCAATTTTGTTTTAAATTGATGTTATGATGATTCCCATACCTGGTGAAAATGGGATAACATGGCAAAGCAATTCTTTTGCAAAAGTTGTGATTTCAAAACTAATCCATTAGCTCTATTGGACTGATAGTCCCTCTTAAATACGGTAATAAGGGTTAAACATCGTATCAAGTGAAGTTTTTCTGCTTATAAAGGACAAATAAAGCGCTTAATAAAGGCTTATTTTTGAAGTAAAAGTAATTTTGGTGCAGATTTACATTATGTTACGTTTATTCTAATTAAGTAAAAAAATATAAATGAACTATGATTTGATTTTACTTTAATAACCATAGATCACGTAAGAGTCATGGTGAGGCAGAACGCGGACATGATTAACCATAGTGTGTAAATTCTCTTCAACCTTAAAATATTAATTGCGCGTATTTAATTGTTTTATGGATCTCATGGCGCTGTCCATCATCAATATGAACTTTTCGCAAGGTAGTGTTTAGTAGCGATTTCAAATACTAGATGGCAGCACCAACATTCCATGTATTTCCGTTAAAATTAAATCTAGAAACTAGAATTGAGACGAACAATTATTATAACAAACTGCTGATTTATAATGAAATCGTAATAAAATATTGCGTTTTCAAGGATTTATTTTGTGTGCGGATAGATAAGTGCGTGTTAAAAATTTATCAAGCAGAGTTTAAAAGGCTAATTTTGGTGCGTTGGTGCATACTTATAATACGCACTCATTTGGGAATATTTGTCATATTTACTTTGATTCTTTAATTAAATGAATATTAAGAAATTATTCAAAGACCCATTTAGACGAATATTAGTTTTTTAATCCGTATTATGGGGTTTATTTAAGTGCGTATTGAGGGCTTATTTAGGTTCGGTTTATTTCTCAAATATGTATTATGCTTATTTGGGTGCCGACTAGTGATAATTTAAGTAATTTTTCCAGGACTTCATGAGGGTCTATTTGAGTATATTTTAAGTGTCTAGTAGGTGCAGATCAAGATACTATTTACCTAACTTTTGATGTTTTATTTCAGTTGGTTTACTTTCAGCCCCTTCAATGATGGCTCGTTATCATATTGGTAAGTAAAACACTTTCTAAAGTTTCTAATATTGTCCTATAAAATATTAGAAACAACTGATAATAAAATTGCTTTTTGTGACTTGTGTATTTTGTTTTGTAGAGATTGGAAGTATTTGTTAGGGCTAATAAATGTGCGTATTGAAGGCTTATAATAATGGGTATTGAGTTCGTTTTATATAATGTAAAGAGGTTTTAAGAGCGTATAAGAGGTTCGTTTGTGCCATTTTAAGGGAGTTTGTGCCATTTTGAGTCGAATATAAAAATTTGTTAAGTGTGGAATAAGGGGCAATTTGGATGAGTATTAAGGTATCTTTTTTTTGCTGGGCATTTTCAAGCTATGTGCGGATTTGAGGTTGATTGAAGTGAATAAGTTGTATTTTGATGCCTTTTGCATACTAATTTAATGAAATATGTTTGTTATGATATTTTTTTTTACATTAGGTGCGTAAAATTTGCTAATTTAGATGAGTTAAAGGTTAAGTGGGGTGCTAATTAAGGGGGTTAATTCTAATGGGCTTGAGTTTATTGATGTTAGGAATTGTTTAAGGACCATGTTAGGGGTTTATTTCAGTGCGTATTAAGGAAAAAGTTTGTTCTTATTGGCTAATTTAGGTGCATATAGAAAGGAGGTATTTCTGTGTATACTAAGGAGATAATTTAGGAAATTTTTCCCTTAGTATACACAGAAGGCTTATTTAAGTGCATATAAAGATATCATTTATGTACGTCAAAGCATTTTTTAGGGTTTATTAAAAAACATAGAATTAGGGCTCGTTTTATCTAATTTAGTTTCAGTTAGTTTAGGAGCGTTATAAGCGCGCGCGTATTAACATTCCCTTAAATAATCTTTTAGATCATATATAAGGAAGTTTCCATGTAACCTTTTAAGGGTACTCGG
>JAFNEN010001537.1:0-26373 GCA_019343175.1 Oedothorax gibbosus | reverse complement strand
CCCTTAAAATTTTATTAAAAATTTTTGATTTTCCCCTGTTTTTTTTACCATTTAATTCTGGATGATTAATGATCTATTTCACAAAATTTTATATTTTTATAATAAATTAAAAAGTTGAGACTGAAAGGTACAAAAGTACACAAAGTGCTCCCCTAATTGTTTTGAGCAGTGTGCAAATCGATCGATGGCTTCATTTGGCAACGGGTTTTTGTAATTTTTTTTTTTCGACAGCCTCTCCATCATAGATATCATAGTTAAAGAATTAAATTGGCAATTACGTGATCCACAATGCTAACGACGGGACGCGCATGGAGACCAGAAATAAGAGGCAATTTGCCAGTGTTTCCACCATTTTAGGAGAAAATCACCACGAAAAAATACCGTTTAATTCAAATTACAAAAAAAAAAACCTTAAAAATTTTGCTGCATTTTTGAATCTTTTTGGTGGACTTTAAAAAAAAACGTGAAACGCTTTGCTAGTATTTTTATTGCATGTTTTTGGTAATTTTAGAACTAAATGGTATTTTTCCGTAGCGTTTTTTCTCCTAAAACTGGAGGCAAATACTGGCCAAATTGCCCTCTTATTCTGGTCTCCATGCGCGTCCCGTCTTTAGCTTGGGGGTCACGAAATCTGCCATCTAATACTTTAACCATGATATCTATGATCTCCGTCTTCTTAAATCTGTAACCATAACAGAGTAAATGAACAGCTATAGTTCCCGCCACCCTTATTTGTTACACTTTAGGGATGGAAAACCAAAAACCCGGGTTTTTTGCCCTCGGTTTTGACTGAAAAACCGTTTTTTTTTTCATGGAGCCGGTCTAACAGGAAACCATTTTTCTTCGGGGAAAACCGTTTTAAAAACCGCCATCATCGTTTTTTTTTTTTTTTTGTAATTTTTTTAAAAATTTTAGTTTTGCACTATGTTAACGGCATAGATAGCAAATGGGAGGAATTAAATTAAAAAAAAAAGGAAAAGGAAATATTAGAGATGGAATAATGCAAAGCTTAATAAAAATGCTCAAAACGATTAGAAATACCGGAATAAAGAAAAGGAAAATTATTTTAAATAATAAGAAAGTAAGAATTAGGAAGAAAGCTTAGAACTTAATTTTTAACAAAACACTTTAAACGTTTAAAATTGACTGTGTAAATTGTTTTTTTTTTAATTCGAAAGTAAAGTTTACAAATTAATTGATTTTTTCAATTAATTAATAAGAAACTGAAAAAACTAAAAAAAATGGAAAACCGTTTTTTTGCCATTGAAAAATCGGTTTCGTGGAAACCGGTTTTATAAAACCCGTTTTTAAGGTTCGGTAAAACCGGTTCGGTTTTACCGTCGTTGTAAAAAAAACCGGTTTTTGAAAACCGGTTTTGAGGACCGGTTTTTTCTGAAAAACCTCTATCCCTAACGTGTTCTAATTTGGTTGGCGGCGAGTATAGTAGTCACCTGGTGAAGATGAGGCAGAGCAGTGTGGCCGACAGGATCATGAGTCGGTGGGACAGCGCAGACTGGGACCGCTGCATAGCTCGGTGCAGGTCGTGCTGTAAACAAAAGAAAGAGTTTAGTTTAGTTTGAGTTATCGTCACACTAGAGCTACACTACGGCTACTGGCGACGGGCGTCGTATTTCAGAACCACAGTCAAGTGACGAGCCGACACCTGAGGAGGCACCCTACGCAACCGTTAAGGGCGACATCGTACGCAGCGTCGGGAATTTGAAGCATATTTAACGTGCACTCCGTCTACACGGGGTATTATTCGTCGGACATTTTTGACTGCACGGGCCGTTTATAGGTCGGCAGTTATTTTGGCGATGCCCGGACCCGAACCCGAACCTGTGACCTTTCGCATGCTAGGCGAATGCCTAACCGACTGGGCTCCCCAGCCCCCTCAATTCAATTTTTTCTTCTACTTTTATATCAGTTGTACAAGGATGTTATGATTTTTCCCGACCTGAAAAAACCCGGGTTGGTTTTTTTCAAAAAATAAAAAAAAAACCACTTGAAAAAAACCTTTAAAAAAAACCCAAGTGGGCATTTGAACATAAAATTGCCTTTACTGAAAATTAAAAAAAGAAAAAACTTTTTATACAACCAAAAAATATATATTTCATATCATTCTTAATTAATATTTTAGTATTATTCTTAATATATTTTTACATTTTTGTACCTTCAATATTTAAAATGCATTTACAAATTTAAATTTATACTAGTTATTTAACAATCTATAATAATAAAAGAAAGAGTCTGTCTGTGTGTGTGTCTGTTTTCGGATCGTAAAAGACCTACTTATACTGCCCTCAGAAATTCGAAATTTTTTAAGATAGATTCCCTTTAATACCAACGTGTGCATCTGAGGCTTAGATTGTTCATATTTGTTCCATTTTTAGAGAAAATTCGAATTTTCTGAAAAAATACACCACTTTCGCTCAAATCCGATCATTTTTTCTCTTTCCTGATGCCATCGGCTGAAAAAATTAAATAAAACTTTTAACGAAAACATTTAAAATTCAAAATGTTTATTTTATTCTTTTGCCATTACTTTCAGAAACTTAATTCATTATTTGAAAAATAATTGACACGTTTCAAGTGACGTAATTCCGCCAGTCTTCATTCCCGGATTTTATTGTGGGTTTATTTGATGATTTTTTCATTGATTTTTCTGTTGACTGCATGTATGCATATTTAAGCAATAAATGTATAGTTAAGCTATTACTGAACTATGATGGTTAATAAAGGCCATCGCACTAGATCTATTAGTGTTTTATGTCTTTATTTTTTCGCCAAATACGTTGCCAAACTCGCCAAATTATTAACTAAAATTCGCCAAATAGGCAATTTCTTTTATGAATAATTTATAAGCTGGTCGGTTGTTCGAAGGTCATTGTGTTTGAGCTGTATAATGGGTGTGGGTAGCTATATCTATTTTCTCGCCAAATTATTTCCCAAAACGCGCCAAATGAGCTAAAAGGTTTTATGTATTTATGAGGGAATTGTGATGACATTTATGAGTGCATTTTATAGCGTATTTTTCATTTTGGAATTTTTAGGCAATGAAACGGGATTTTATAATTTATAACGAGTGGAAACAATAATAAGTTTATGATCCTATAACAGGGTATATGGTACACATATTTGGAATCTATTTGATATTTTTTTATTCCGTGCGAAGAACGGGTGTAAATTTGCTAGTTAAATATAACTAATACATTTTTTAAAATTCTAAATTAAATTTCTATCGTTACAATATTCCGGATTACATAATTTTACCACCTACACAAACAATACTTGGTTCCAGACAATACATTTATAAATTTAAATATACATTTATCTAAAAACTATATGCAATTATTTTTTAATTATTCTAATCTAAATTATATCATTTCTGATTATCTGTCAAGATCTGTTAGTTTAAAAAATTGTAATATATAGATAAATAATTAAAACTTCCCTAAATGAACAACTAAATCCTGAAAAACACATCCAAAATACTGAAAATGTCCATAAAACCCTGAAAAAAAACCTAACACCCCCTGAAAAAACCTCCAAAACCCAAGTGGGTTGTGGTTTTCATGAAAAAACCCGGTTTTTAACAACCCTGCAGCTGTATGATTCACACACCCTTTCTAAGCTTATAATTCAGCAACGCATTCTATGAAAAGAACCAGAAGGAGGAGTTTTTAATTAAATATTTCTATACTTTTGAAATGAATAACTAAATGTGTACAGGAAGATTTTCGTACGAGGTACTTCTTTCAGTAAATTGTAAAAAAAAAAAAAGTAGTGGGGAATTCTCCAACGTATTTATCCTCTTTTTTACATATATTATATTTTTTGTATATATTTTTAGCTTCTACACTACGTTTATAACGTAAAAAGTGGAAGGTTTTATAATCGTTCAGTCCGTCTGTCTGACACCCACTTTCAAAGTCCAAACTACAAATGCTACAGGCAAGTGTGATACGTCAAAAAATTCAGCGCTTCGAAATTAGAAGACATTGAAAATCTCAGAAAAAAATCGAATTCGAAGTACTTTAATTATTTAAAAACACTGCAAAATTTAATGCTCATTTAAAAAGCATAAAAAGCAATTTTTATTGGAATTAAATCAGCATTGTCATTCGCAACAATCACTCGAGAAACTTTAATTCTTTCAAACAATAAATTAAAAGAAATTTATTTTTGCGACATCGATCCGTTTGAAATGGCGTCATATATATTTCGCTAAGAGATTCTTTGTATGTTGATATGAAATATTTTGGTTCTATTTAAAAGAAAGGAATATTACATATTTATTCTTTGAAATATAAATTAATTTTTGCAAACGATAATAATTTTTGAAGAAATAATTATTGAATTTTCGAAATAAAATAAAAGTTACATTTAGCGCGTAAATGTTTAATATAGAATAAATACTGTGTTTGGCGCGTTTTTCAATGTGTTCATCACTTAAATTTTGTGTGGAAGCGGATGACAGATTCTATTACAAGCCTACTTTTTATTTTTAGTATACTTTACACATATTTTTTGCATACATTACGTTTGATATCTAGCGACATCGAATCATAACAAATATGAAATCGGATAGTGGTATTGAAGTTAGTACTTATATTTTCACAAGGTATTTAAAATTTACGTTTTTTTGTTTTTGTTCCACATAATCCACTGTTAATCGAAGTTTAGTTTAGTTTGAATTATCGTCGCACTAGAGCTACACGAGGGCTATTGGCGACGGGTGTCGTATTTTAGAACCACAGTCAAGTGACGAGCCGACACCTGAGTAGGCACCCAACGCAACCGTTAAGGGCGACATCGTACGCAGCGTTGGGACTTTGGAGGATATTTAACGTGCACTCCCTCTAATCGGGGTATTATTCGTCGGACATTTTTGACTAGGGTCGGCAGTTATTTTGGCGATGCCCGGACCCAAACCTGGGACCTTTCGCTTGCTAGGCGGACGCCTAACCGAGTGGGCTCCCCAGCCCCTGAACTGTTAAGCGAATGAAACTGTGAAGATATTTTTCTTGAAAGATACCCCATAATCCCCCTCCACATTAAAAAAAAAAAGTGATCACACACCTTACTAGATAACTAAGCTTAAAACAACAGTCTGTTTCAGTTCATTAAACGCGAATCAAGAGAACATCCTTTTAAAGGCGATATCTGGACATAAATTCCTACGTAAGCCCCCCCCCCCCCCCCTCGTGTATTGGATTTCACCGCTCAGCTTCCCAGTTTGGCTCCCGTCCAGATCCGAAGTCGGTTGCATCGATCCTACACACTTCAGGTAAGGGGGGTCCTACACACTTCAGGGGTTGGGGAAGGGGTAGGTTGAAACATCGTCGCACTAGAGATACACGTGGGGTAATGCCGACCAGTGGAAAAAATAAAGTGGGGAAATGCCCATGATTCTCCTACAAGTGCCCCTCCCCATAGTTTGATACGCATTAACTTATTTTGCCATAAGTTAATAAATATCATAATTAGCAAACATATAAATTTATATGAAGAGGAGGTTGGATACTACGCTCGCCTATTGAGTAAATAATAATCGTTACGTTGCATTAGAGTCTGTGCACAAACAAGCAGCAATGGATAACTATCCATTGCTGCTTGAATGAGAACTGCTGAATGAGAACAACTACACTCTTAAAACAAAAGAGTGAAATCCACTCCCACAGGAGAAGTGCATTTTCGGCACCGGAAAGTAGTGGAAATTAACTCAGACTAAGTTAAAACCGCTCGCTTTAAGAGTGTAGGACGTAGATTGTTTTCTTTTATTTCTTTTATTCACTCCGCAAAAAGAGTGAAATCCACTCCTATAGGGGAAGTGCATTATCGGCGCGGAAAAGAGTAGAAATTAACTACGACTGAGTTAAAACCGCTCGTTTGTTTCAAGAGTGTGACCTTGATTCTCCTACACAAGTGCCCCTCCCCATAGTTTGATACGTATTAACTTATTTTGCCAAGTTAATAAATATCATAATTAGCAAACATATAAATTTATATGAAGAGAAGGTTGGATAACTACGATCGCCTATCGAGTAAATAATAATCGCTACGTTGCATTAGAGCTTGTGCACAAAGAAGCAGCAATTGATAGTTTGGCTGAATGAGAACAACTATACGAGGGTTTTTTTTTTTTCAACCTCCGAAGGGCTGTAGCAAAAAGACGGGTCAAGATAAAAAAAAGATTTTTTTACCAAAAGTAAAGTACAATACTGTTTATTTCTCCATATAATCATCTTGGCGATTAAGGCATTTGTTATACCTGTACACAAGCTTTGAAATACCCTCTTCATAAAATGTAGCCGCCAATGATTGGAAGGGAGTTGTGACGGTTTCGTTTAAAAAAGTAAATTTGGAAGCTTTACGTCAATTTTTTTCTGTCCTCCAAGCCACTACTAGTCCATAATTCACTTATGGTAAACCTTTGAGTTTAACTAAACACTTGGTCTACTCGTTGAACAATACCGTCTGTAGCGACAGACTTGCTTCCTTGGTCCCCTTCTTCATGAACATCAGTATTGTTCAGCGAGTTGACCAAGTGTTTAGGGAAACTCGAAGGTTTACCATACCTGAATTATTGATAAGCATAATGGCTTGGATTGTAGCGCTTCCAAGTTGACGTTAAGCTCAAAGAAACCGTCACAACTCCCTTCAAATCATTGGCAGCTACATTTTATGAAGAGGGTATTTCAAAGCTTGTTTACAGATATGACAAATGCTTTAATCGTCAAGGTGATTATATGGAGAATAAAGCAGTATTGTACTTTACTTTTGGTAAAAAATCTTTTTTGTATCTTGACCCGTCTTTTTGCTACAGCCCATTGGAGGTTGAAAAAAAAAACCAGCCCTCGTATATAAAACCATAAATAGGTTCAAACTGTCCTTGTTTTCTTTTGTTAGCGGGATACGGTACAAAAAATTGGTCAAAATATCGATTTTTCAGTTTTTACTTCTTATTATTCACAATATCTTTCTGAACATTTACTGAAAGTTTCATAATGATATCTTTTGTAGAAAAAAAATTATTAAATATTTTCTGGAATCATTCCTATAAGTTTGAATACGTATTTCGTCTGCTTTCAACCTGTTTTCTCTGTTTCGCGTTTTTCAATTCTTGTATTTAATAAATCCCTAAGGCTTTTTTGCTAATTAAGTAAATTTGAAATTTTTAACCTGTGTTCTTATATAAATGGTGCACAAAATTGTGCATGGAATAAGGTCTACTATATATAGTGTTTTTTTTTTTAAAATTTTGAATTCAATAATTTGTAATTTTTGTGATTTTCAGTATAAATGCATGTTACTTTTTAACTGTAGCTCACATTTTAAAATCCATGCACATTCTTGAAAAATAGTATTAAAAACAATCTATTAAAGTTTGGTGGAGTTATTCTCAAAATTGAAAGAGGAGTAGCGTTTTAAAAAAGTTCAACATTTTGATTTTTTTTAATGAAAAAGTACTGGTAAATATTTGTTTTTATTGCTAAAAAATGTTTATTTAGAGTGCACATTATATAAAACCACTATAATTTACAAGTTTATGTTATTATTTCTAAAAGTAATGTATACCGTATCCCCTTATAAGTAAAAAAAAATTAAGTTAACAAAAGAAGTGTGGGGCCGGATTTTAGTGTTATTAGAAGTAAGGGGACGCACCATTTCCTTGAAAAGTGGGGGGGGGGGGATGCGGCACCCCGCGTCCACCCACTCTTCTAGCACTGTTGGCGACGTGCTAAACCAGTCAAGTGACGAGACGATACCCGAGTAGGCACCCAACGTAGCTTTTAAAAAGCGACATCGTACACAGCGTCGGGTTAGGTTAGGTTAGGTTAGGTTTGAATTATCGTCGCACTAGAGCTACACCTGGGCTATTGGCGACGGGCGTCGTATTTTAGAACCACAGTCAAGTGACGAGCCGACACCTGAATAGGCACCCAACGCAACCGTTAAGGGCGACATCGTACGCAGCGTTAGGACTTTGAAGGATATTTAACGTGCACTCCCTTGCACGGGGTATTATTCGTCGGACTTTTTGGCTGCACGGGCGGTTTATAGGTCGGCAGTTATTTTGGCGATGTCCGGACCCGAACCTGGGACCTTTCGCATGCTAGGCGAGTGCCTAACCGACTGGGCACACAGCGTCGGGACTTTGGAGCATATTTAACGTGCTCTCCCTCCACACGTGGCCACCCGCACTCCCTCTACCTAAGCCGGACTGTTTCAGCCATTGAGCTAGAAGGAAAACTGGAGTGAGGTGTGTGATTCACTGAACGGAGCAGCAAACGAGCCGGTCCAATAACGAAACGTGGAGGAATACACAGGCACTGCAGCAGAAACGAACCCCCGGTTAGAAAACCTAGAAACTTGCCTATTTCGCTATTGGGTTCGTCTTCGCTGGTTCTTATAGTTAGTGATCCACAGGGTTATTTCTTAAAAAAGTTGGAATTTAAAGTGAAAGAAAGTTAATTTCTTTGGAACTAAAAATGTTAAAATACATTTAGGAGCTCAAGTCAGTATGATAGAGGGGTCTCATATAAGCATTGCATACAAGTGTAGGGAAAATAGTCCTTTTCTGCCTGTTCGCTCAAAAGGGTGTGAAAGGAGTTTCGGCTCGCTGACACTTTACTCCAGTTTCCTTTTAGCTCAACGGTTTTAGCTGCACAGACGTTAATGGGTAAGCAGCTATTTTCATAATGCTGGAACCGATTTTGGGACCTTTCGCATACTAGGAAAGCGCCTTACCAACTAGACTCTCCATTGTCTTCAGATAGGAGGAGAGCGCGCATTGGCAAAATTAAAAGTTGACCAACGTCATTCCCCAGGTCACGTGGGTGGGGAACAGTGTTTCAAAAGAAACATAAAACGAGATCTGAAAGAGTTGAGTTGAACTACCGTAAGCACAACAGAGATACACGTGGGCTTTTGGCGACAGGCGTCATAATTTAAAACCACAGTAGTTTAATTTTAGTTTGAATTATCGTCGCACTAGAGCTACACGATAGGTATTGGAGACGGGCGTCGTATTTTAGAACCACAGTCAAGTGACGAGCCGACACCTGAGTAGGCACCCAACGCAACCGTTAAGGGCGACATCGTGCGCAGCGTTAGGACTTTGAAGGATATTTAACGTGCACTCCCTCTGCACGGGGTATTATTCGTCGGACATTTTGGCTGCACGGGCCGTTTATAGGTCGGCAGTTATTTTGGCGATGCCCGGATCCGAACCTGGGACCTCCCGCATGCTAGAGGAATGCCTAACCGACTGGGCTCCCCAGCCCCTAACAATACAACTCATAAGGGTGAGATATGCAGCGTGGAGTTTGCTCACTCAAAAGTGACAAACCTTTAGCCCTTCTTTTCGTGGATTCTTCCCCAACTTGTATTTTTCTAAATATGATAATGTCGGTTTGCTTTAACTACGTCATTGATCAATTCTGATATTTGGGGAAAACATACACAATAAAACTTTGACAAAAATAAAAATTAGTAATAAAACGTGATTATTTCATTAATAAATGCTAAAGTGTAAATGAAAAACTACGTCTAAAAATTAGAGTGCATTTTTCCTCTTTCTTAACAATTAAAGTCTCATTGTAGCATACATTATGATGTCTCATTTCAATTTAATTTATATTACAAAAATAAATGTCCTTTAAAGTTCTATTTTATATAAATAAAGTTTCTCGTGTGATTCTTGTGGGTGCCAATGGAGATTTAAGGGGAAGCGGTACCCAAAAATTGGTCAAAATATCGATTTTTCAGTTATTACTTCTTATTATTCACATCACCTTTCTAAACATTTACTGAAAGTTTCATAATGATCCTTCTTCCGTAGAAAAAAAGTTATTAAATATTTTCTGGAGTCATTCCCATAAGTTTGAATACGTATTTCGTCTGCTTTCAACCTTCTTCCTCTGTTTCGCGTTTTTCAATTCTTGTGTTTAATAAATCCCTAAGGCTTTTTTGCTAGTTAAGTTAGAATTTTGAAACTTTTAACCTGTGTTCTTATATATATATGGTGCACAAAATTGTGCATGGAATAAGATCTACTATGTATAGTTTTTTAAAAAAATGTTGAATTCAATAATTTGTAATATTTTTGTGATTTTCAGTATAAATGCATGTTACTTTTTAACTGTACCTCACATTTTAAAATCCATGCGCAATTCTTGAAAAAATAGTATTAAAAACAAACTATAAAAGTTTGGTGGAGTTATTCTCAAAATTGAAAGAGGAGTAGCGTTTAAAAAAATGACTTCTTTTTAAATAAATGAAAAATTACTTGTAAATATTTGTTTTTCTATTGCTAGAAAATGTTTATTTAGAGTGAACATTATATAAAACCTTATGTTTAACCTAAAAGTTTATGTTATTATTTCTAGATAAAATGTTTTGGGTACGGTGTCCCCTTAATTAAAAAAAAGGGACTTCTTATGCTTTTTAAATGAGTATGAAATTTTGCAGTTTTTTCAAAAATTGAAGTACTTTTTTTGACGCATCACACTTGTCTGAAACATTTGTAGTTTGGGCTATGAGGGGCGGAGGAGTAAAAAAAAATGTTAAAAATGCCTCAGGAAATTTACGGACACCCCTTAACAGAAAACTGTTGCTCTATTAAAGGGTGAGGATGACACTTTAGTGGATACACGAAGAATGTGTGTGGCAGAAACGCTGCGGGAGATGGTTTTTTTTTATCAAATTCAAACTAAGTTACAAGAGTGTCGGTGTAATTAATTCCTTTGTTCTTGGGGTTGATATTAATATTTTTTACAACGATGTTTGCTTTTAACTACTGGAATCCCTATATTTTAACTTTAAAACCCTCTAAAGGATAAAAAAAAATTGGCTTACATGTGCACTTGCTTTCATCACAGCTTGATATTAAAATTGAAATTTTTAACTGAAAATATAATTTCTTTAAATTCGTTAAAATTATATTTGTATAGCAGATTATTATAAATATTCCCCAAGAATGTAATTTTTTTTTCAATTCAGTTATATTATAAAATTTATAAATTAAAAAAAAATGTTAATTGCTGGAAAACCTGTCAGTCAGATGACGAGTTTATACGCCTATCTCCTTCAGTGGGTTAATTTGAAGCATTTCACTGACCATCTTTAATCACATCTATGTCAAATAAGTCGACAAGGAAACTTCTTAGAAATTAAAGATTTTTAAGACTTATTCATCAGGAAGAGATTGATTTGTCGTCTGCAGTCGACGAAAGAGTGTGATCGAATGTGCACAAAAATGGCGAAAAACCTTGAGCTCTGCTTCACTGACCAATCACAGTTATGAGAGAGTTGAAAGATCAATTAAAAAATGTGATGACCAAACAGTTTCTGTAGGAACGAATTGATCTAGGCGACTGTTTGTCGCTGACAGGGTGTGGTTGGGATGTTAAAGTACTAAGTGATATTAAGGATATATGAGAAAGATAATTTAAGTTATTAAGTTTAGTTGGGGCACAAAATATAAGATTTTGAGAAAGTTAAGTTATATTGAGGGGGTTAAGTTATGATATGTCATCTATATACCAGCTAATCGCCACATTATGTTCTATCTTATTTGTTTGTGTATTTTTTTTGTGTTTGATTTCAACTATAAATGTTTTTGTTCGGGATTTTTTTTTCTTTACCATTTGTGAATTTTAACTAACGTTTAAGGAAAAAAAAATGTAATTATAACTTTTAAATAAATTATAATATTAATTTTTCGAAACTTTATTTGTTTAAAATAATTAAATTTCTAAAAGTCTAAAAATGCAAGCATGAAGAATTTCGGGTCAATTTATTTAATAAAATTACTAAAGAGTGAATTTAATTTTTACCATTTTTTTAAAAAAAAATCATTTAACTACAACAAGTATTATTTGATTCTTCAAAAACATGATTCATCCATCGAACGATACAAAGAGAAAAAATATTTTTAGAGAAAAATGTATGCAAAGTTTAATGCAATTTATTAAAAAAAAAAGTGAGAGTTCAACTTGGAGAGAAAAAAAATAAGAGGTTTAATGATTCCAAATGGAATCGTTGGGAGTGAAAGCGCTAATAGGTTAATAATAAAATAAATCAAAATCTATTTTAAAAATTCAAGATCTTTAACGAGGGTTAATAGCCTGGCCCTCCAAACTTCATTATTCTTTAGTTACATAAAATATTTTATCTCTACTTCAAATGAAAAAGTTTTTACTTAAAAAAAAGTAACACAACGGAAAATCTCACTTCAAAACTTCACCGATGGGTCTTTTAAAACCCACCTTAATAAATTAAAAGGTTTTCTATTTAACGCGGTAACTTTTCCAAAAAGTATTGATTGTCCTTATCAGTGAGGGAAAATGGTGAACATTCATTTGGTTAGACATTGTTTTAACCACTTCAGAGGTTCACGTACGAGAAACTGTGTAGAATTCACTTCACAAATTCATTTTACAGGGTTTTTTTTGTTCTTATTACTTTTTAGCTTCCACACTACTTTTATAACGTAAAAAGTGGAAGGAATTATAATCGTTCAGTCTGTCCGTCACCCACTTTCATAGTCCAAACTACAAATGCTACGGACAAGTGTGATACGTCCAAAAATTCAGCGCATCGAAATTAGAATATATTGAAAATTTCAGAAAAGAATTCCAATTTGAAGTATTTCAATTATTTAAAAAAAAACCTGCAACATTCAATGCTTATTTAAAAAGCACAGGAAGCCATTTTTATTAGAATTAAATCACCATTGTCATCGCAGCAATCGCTCGGGAAACTTTAATTCTTTTCGACAATAAATTAAAATAAATTTTTTTTTGCGACATCGACCTGTTTGAAATGACGTCCAATATATTTAACTACGAGATTCTTTGTACGTTGATATGAAATAATTTCATTCTATTTAAAAGCGAGGTATATTACATAGTTATTCTTTGAAATATAAACTAATTTTTGCAAACGATAAGTAATAATTATTGAATTTTCGAAATAAAATAAATAAAACTAGCCAAATTTAGCATGTAAATGTTTAGTATAGAATGAATGCTGTGTTTGTCGCTTTTTTAACTGTTAAACACAACTGTTGTGTGGAAGCGGGTTAAGTGACAGATTCTGTTACAAACCTACTTGTTTGTTAATAACGAGAATGTTCAAGCTGCTCAAAAATACCAATGCAGCTGGCAAGGATTTAGTTTTTAAATAAAAATTTAAATTCATTAATTTTTTTTAACTATATTTCTGTATACTCTTAACTGAAGCCTTCTCTCTGCGTCAATCCAATGGTGGAAAATAATTTTCAAAGCTAAATTGTTGAGTTGCATTAAATATTTTTACATAATATTTTTATAAACTTTTTTATATTAATTAAAACTGGCTTAGATGTTGCTAGAATTTTTGACACCGGTTCAAAGATTTTAATGTAAAATTATAAATTTAAAAATATCTTTGAACCAATATTAAAAAAAATGACTTCTAGCGACATTTAAGCCAGCTCATTAAAAAAAGCCGTTTTCAAAAATATTCAATGCAACTGGCATAATTTGTCAAAGAAAATTATTTTTTTCCTTAATATTAACTCAAACATCCTTGTTTAGGAAAGTCGATTGTTAATCTCATTCCCCTTCAAAATTTTATAAATAATATATATTTTTATTTTTGGAATATTGTTCTGTATCTGTTTGGAAATGAATTTGAGGAAGGTCGTCTCTTCAAAGATAAATTAAATTATGAATTTATTTGTTACAGCGTTGTTTTTTTGTTATCGAATTTAATTTAATTGATGTTTACAAATGGTAAGAAACGAAGATACTGCTACAATGTCTGATGACAGGAAAGGCGATAAATATTCTAAATATAATGAATACTTCGAAGAAATGTCGATTCTCTCAACGTATAGCGTATGTATTTTATGTTTATGAAACTGGAAATTTGGTACAGATGATATAATGGCCGATTGAATTTTGGCATTGGCGGCTTTTGGCGAAGTTGAAAATTTAACATAAAGTAGCTATTTGCATCCAGTTGTATGGGTTAGGGTTAGTTTAAATTATCGTCGCACTAGAGCTATACACGAGGGCTATTTGCCACGGGCGTCTTAATTTAGAAACACAGTCAAGTGACGAGCCGACACCTGAGTAGGCAATGCAACTTTTAAAGGCGATACATATATATTTATAATTATGAATATCAAAATATTAAATTTTTTAAGAAGATAATTTTAAAATTTATGCATAGAAAATCACCATACTTTTTTGTCCAGTTACGGGCCGTTTAGAAGGTTAAATAAACCTAAACCTTTAAATAAGTCATTTACAACTATGTCAAGTTGACGCATTTGTCGGAAATGTGTCGAGAGGGGGAAGAGGACCGATCGTAGTTGTGTCGATATAATTGAGTGTTGCTTATCTTAAGTTTATTGATCATGTCATTAGGAGATAATTCTTTCATAACCCCTTAGGATGATTATCACTCATATTATTGAAAATAAATTCTGAATACAACGAAAAGATCATACTTTAATTATCGCAGAATTTTCAACTCAGAGAAATCAACTTTTTATTTTATTTAATTCATTCAATAAAAGGTAATAACCTCATTGTTAGATGTATGGGCTTTAAGGTATCCATATATTATTTTTCAAATGGTACAGGTAGATTTCTTGTACTGTAAATAGCTTTTAATTTACAGGCAGTTTTTCAAAGGCAATTCTAATGTCATCAATCTTACAATGAAAACCTTGAACTCATTTTCTGAAGAACGAATCTTTTCATAATATGCTTGTACTCCGAGCAACATATTTCAAATTAATATGCTTCGATTTAAAAAATTTAAAGTGCGTTTTAAAGAGTATGAATCAGGGCATGTGGCCATACTTTTTATAACAATTGTAAAAAATATTAAATTTTTTACAGACTTTAAAAAAATTAAATTAATAAAAAATATATTTTAAAGCTAGCCATTTCAAACTATCATAATTAAATAACTACTTTGCTTAGAGCTTAGATTTTATATGATCACAAGCCTGGATATTTACTGTTTTCTTTTCTGAAAAAAACATGTAAAACAACTAATTTGAAATGTCGTTAAGTTGTTCACAGCACTGCACACTTAAATTAATTACTAATTTATTTATTAATACATATTTTTTGTAGTAAAGTATTTTTAAGTGCCTGATCTTCTCACAAAATCTTAAAAGTCTATCTCAAAAATTAAAGAAAAAGTTGTCTAAGGTATATGGATACCTTAAATAGAAATAGCCTTTTTAGCGAATGTTGTATATTAACAATAGTTTAAAAAAGAACCTCCCATAATTCAATTAATTATAATTTAGTAAAAAAATTATAATATCAAAAAATATAATATTAATCAGGATAAAATCATAATTTTAATACTATTAAATTAAAATTAAATAATATATACAAATTCTATTATAAATAGATTAATTATTATCCATCAACAATGTAATAAAATCTATTTCATAGCGCGTAAAATTTACTGAAAGGATTCTGTAAAAGTATTTTTGCTACTCTAAGAGTGTCGTAGCAGAAAAGCCTCCGAAAAGGGTGTGTAAAACAGCGCAGATTGTCTGTAAAGATTTATTCAAAAATAACCGTGCTTTTAAAGTAGTATAAGAAATGAAATATTTATTTCACTCATGTTAACTTTTATTCACGCATAAGTTTCGGAAAAGTATTTTCGTTATTGAAGGAATATAGATACAGGAAAGAAAATTCGGGTGCACAATGGGATTTGACGTAGTTATAAGCGGATATAAAACATTATTTTGACAATTTTTAGCCTACTTTTCTTTTTTTAATTCGAAAGAATTAAAAAAGAGAAAGTAGATATTGACATGCGGTCGATGTCCGTCTGTCCGTACCCTCTTCCAAAATCGGTTCTATCATTCGGATCTTAAAAATTCTTTTTGTGTTAGAAAGCTATGACCTCAGAGATCCAACTTTCATACCTCGATAGGGCTGGGGGACCCAGTCGGTAAAGACTTTCGTCTTGCATGCGGTAGGTCCCAGGTTCAGGTCCGGGCATCGCCAAAATAACTGCAGACCTATGAACGGCTCGTGCAGCCAAAAAATGTCCGACGAATAATACCCCGTGTAGAGGAAGGGTACTTTAAATATCATCCAAATTCCCAACGCTGCGTACGATATGTCGCCCTTAAAAGTTGCATTGGGTGGGAATGGGAATAACTACCCTACGTTAAATAAAAAACTTCGCCAAAAGCCGCCAATGCCAAAATTCAATCGACCGTTACGCCATCTTAACATCAGAAAAAAAACAGACATTCACCCTCTTGTATGGTTGGAAAAGTTTTATAAAGTACAAATTCCTTATTTATGCCGAATATATTTCGGTTAACCTAAAGAATCATGGCCGGCAATATTACGCCAAATCTGGTAACCCCGATGGCAATTAGCAATTGCCCTTTGGCGAAATTAGCGATTGCATTGACAATTTCTAAATGTTAATCTATTTAAATCTTAAACGCATATAATTTATTCTGAAGTTTTCTTGTACTAATATTTTATTAATTAGATGCTTACTGATTTTAAATAATTATTTACTTTTTTTAAATCAATTCTTCGTCCTTTTAAAAATTCACTTTTTTTTATAAATCTGGTCTGCAATTTAATGAATCTTTCCGCTGTTTTAAGTCGGCCATTTTGAAATTAGGTAGTATTTTTGGTCATTTCGAGATGGTAACCACCTCGGCAAGTGCCGGGGTTTGTTATATCACTTCAACTTGTCGACAAAAAATGAAAAATTTTGAAAATTCGCCAAATCCGGCCACGATTCTTTAGGTTAACATATATTCCTCCATATCATCATTTCTTACCATTTGTAAACATCAATTAAATTAAATTCGGAAACGTAATTAAAATCTAGTTGGGGAAATCTGATTCACCATAAAAAAATAAAGAGATTTAAAATCAACAAATAAAATACTGATATTCAAATAACAATCCAGCAAATTAAACCGGCGTGCTCTTTTTTTTTCTTTTTTAATTTTCCTTCACGCTGAACACGCTAAAGAGTATAAATTCTAATCTTACAATGCTATTCATATGGAGAAATCAGCTTACGTTTTGCACTCCTACAACCGTTTGGGTTCGAATAAAAAGTATCCTATAGCCTATTCCTGGTTCTAAGCTACCTCCCCAGCAATTTTCAGCCAAATCCGTAAAGACGTTCTTGAGTTATAAATGGTCACACACACATACACACACACACACACATTTTTTTTATGTAAACTTTTATTTTATACCAATTGATCCCTCCACTCCATCAGGATATTATAATCTCCTCCCATTCTGATATGAGGGGTTGATTTTATCCAGGCCCTTCCGGAGTTTGAGGGCTTTCCCATAGGGCCCAATTCAAATTGCCAGAACAGCTATATGTTATAATGGCCTGTTTATATTTCACAATTAGCGCAAAACGAAACTGCCCAAATGTGGTAAACATTCCACTTCATATTTCATACAACTAGATAGGGCTGGGGGACCCAGTCGGTAAAGACTTTCGTCTTGCATGCGGTAGGTCCCAGGTTCAGGTCCGGGCATCGCCAAAATAACTGCAGACCTATGAACGGCTCGTGCAGCCAAAAAATGTCCGACGAATAATACCCCGTATAGAGGAAGGGCACTTTAAATATCCTCCAAATTCCCAACGCTGCGTACGATGTCGCCATTAAAAGTTGCATTGGGTACCTACTCACGTGTCGGCTCGTAACTTGACTGTGGTTCTAAATTACGAATCCCGTTTCCAACAGCACTCGTGTGTACCTTTAATGCGACGATAATTCAAACTAACCCTAACCCATACAACTGGATGGGAATAGCTACCCTACGTTAAATTTTCAACTTCGCCAAAAGTTGCCAATGCCAAAATTCAATCGACCGTTACGCCATCTTAACATCAGAAAAAAAACAGACATTCATCCTCTAGTATGGTTGGAAAAGTTTTATAAAGTACAAATTCCTTATTTATGCCGAATATATTTCGGTTACCTAAAGAATCATGGCCGGCAATTTTACGCCAAATCTGGTAACCCCGATGGCAACCTTTGGCGAAATTAGCAATTGCATTGACAATTTCTAAATGTTAATCTATTTAAATCTTAAACGCATATAATTTATTCTGAAGTTTTCTTATACTAATATTTTATTAATTAGATGCTTACTGATTTTAAATAATTATTTACTTTTTTTTAAATCAATTCTTCGTCATTTTAAAAATTCACTTTTTTTTTATAAATCTGGTCTGCAATTTAATGAATCTTTCCGCTGTTTTAAGTCGGCCATTTTGAAATTAGGTAGTATTTTTGGTCATTTCGAGATGGTAACCATCTCGGCAAGTGCCGGGGTTTGTTATCACTTCGACTTGGCGACATTTTTGAAAATTCGCCAAATCCGGCCACGATTCTTTAGGTTAACCTATATTCCTCCATATCATCATTTCTTACCATTTGTAAACATCAATTAAATTAAATTCGGAAACGTAATTAAAATCTAGTTGGGGAAATCTGATCCACCATAAAAAAAATAAAGAGATTTAAAATCAACACATAAAATACTGATATTCAAATAACAATCTAGCAAATTAAACCGATGTTTTTTTCTTTTTTAATTTTCGTTCACGCTGAACGCGCTGAAATTTATTTAAATTGAATTAAAAAGTTTAAATTCTAATCTTACAATGCTATTCCTATGGGGAAATCAGCTCACGTTTTGCACTCCTACACAATTTGTGTTCGAATAAAAAGTATCCTATAGCCTATTCCTAAGCTATCTCCCCACCAATTTTCAGCCAAATCCGTTTAGCCGTTCTTGAGTTATAAATGGTCTTACTAACACGACTTTCTTTTATATACATAGATACTAGCTGTTATACCCGACGTTGCACGGGTAGAGGTGGAAAAATAATTTAACAGTCAATTTAACTATTTTTTTTCTTTCATTTTAGTTACATAAGATATGAAGATTACCAAGTAATTTTCCATTTAATAACCCAACTTGGATATAGTAATGATTAATATTAATTTCAAAAATACCTTTGATAAGAAGCTCAAATTAAAAAGAATACATATTTAAGTAAAAAATAATCAGTAAGAATTAAAAATGGAAAAACAGCTAAATCTCAAAAGGGTCTCAAGCATTTATTTTAACGCAATTCAAGGGAGTTCTATAATAAATTAAGTAACTTTTTTTTGACACTTTGTAGATATAAATACAATATAAGCAGTACAAATTTCTACCATAATTCGATACAAATGCTGAAAAATTAAGAATTCAATGCAAATGTATACAGTACTAAATCAATGCAGATATGTACAATAATTGAATGATCGTTCCAAATATGTGTACCATATGACCTGTTATATGATCATAAACTTATGTTATTGTTCCCGCTCGTTATAAAGTGTAAAATCCCGTTTCATTGCCTTAAAATTCCAAAATGAAAAATACGCTATAAAATGCACTCATAAATGTGATCACAATTCCCTCATAAATACATAAAACCTTTTAGCTCATTTGGCGCGTTTTGGGAAATAATTTGGCGAGAAAATAGATATAGCTACAAACACACCCATTTTACAGCTCTATCACAATGACCTTCGAACAACCGACCATATTATAAATATTTATAAAAGAAATTGCCCATTTGGCGAGATTTAGTTAATAATTTGGCGAGTTTGGCAACGTATTTGGCGAAAAAATAAATTCATAAAACACTAATATGCAGCTCTAGTGCGATGGCCTTTATTAACCATCATAGTTCAGTAATATCTTAACTATACATTTATTGCTTAAATATACATACATGCAGTCAACAGTAAATCAATGAAAAAATCACCAAATAAGCCCACAATAAAATCCGGGAATGGAGACTGGCGGAATTACGTCACTTGAAACATGTCAATTATTTTTCAAATAATGAAATTAGTTTCTGAAGGTAATGGCAACAGAATAAAATAAACATTTTCAATTTTAAATGTTTTCGTTAAAAGTTTTATTTAATTTTTTCAGCCGATGGCATCAGGAAAGTAAAAAAAGATCGGATTTGAGCCAAAGTAGTGTAGTTTTTTCACAAAATTCGAATAAAAACGTTCGAAAACGATAGAAGGAATGGTCTGATTCTAAAAATTCTTAGCCAATGTTTGTTCCAGAGATGAGATGAATTTTTGTGCCAAATTTCGTGACGATCTGTTGCGTGGTTCTTTAGATCTCGTGTCTTATACAAACAAACAAACAAACGGAAGTTGCCTTTGATGTATATAGATTTAATTATTTTCAAACTACAAATAAATCGAGCAGACGATAAATAATATTAAGTTATTTGAGGAAGAATATTAAGAAAAATAGTTGATTTTAGCTTTTAGAAGTTTAAATTATAGCTGGATGCTGTGTTTTAGCGATTTTTTTTTCTAATGTTTGAAAATCTAGCGTAGAAACGATTGTTGATGATATTTACTGTTATGAACCTAGTTGTTTCCCGATTAGAATTTCAGTAACTATTTAAGTAACAGGAAAAGGCTATTTTAGTTCTTTAAGAACTTCTTGTTAACTATTGAATGTTGTTCAAAAAGCTTTTAGATTTAAGTTCATACAACTAAACTTATGTTAAATAGAAAATTGAACAAGATTTCTTTTCTAAATTTTAATTTAAAAAAAATATTTTTGGCTTGTTTTCAAAGTACTTCTAAAATTAAACAGGGAACAACATTAAAGAGATTAGAAGATAGCACTAAAAGTACTTCATGAATATTTTCAATTGTACATTTATAAAAATTTGCATTGGTGTTTACAAAAAGTTACTCTATAAAATATGCTAAAAATGCAAATTTTACATTACTGAAAATTATATTTTTATGTCTTGCGTCATCTTGAACTATTTGTGCTTTTTTTCAATCTTTTTAAACTGTGGATCTTAAGGTTAACAGAGAGGATTGACAGTTAAGAAAATGAGAGTGGATGAAATGACTGGCATCTCTCAATCCCAACAAGGCAGCCTCAGAAAAACTGCATCAGAAAAAAGTTTATAAATTAGTTTAATTGCTGTTTCCTACAAAGTTTCTGATAAAAAAAACTACTCCTAGAATAAATCCAATCGAAGAAAGTTTACACAGTTCAAACTGCCGAGGGGCTGGGGAGCCCAGTCGGTTAGACATTCGCCTAGCATGCGGAAGGTCCCAGGTTCGGGTCCGGACATCGCCAAAATAACTGCCGACCTATAAACGGCCCATGCAGCCAAAATGTCCGACGAATTGGACCTCCCCCCGTGTGGAGGGAGTGCACGTTGAATATCCTTCAAATTCCTAACGCTGCGTACGATGTCGCCCTTAACGGTTGCGTTGGGTGCCTACTCAGGTGTAGGCTCGTCACTTGACTGTGGTTCTAAAATGCGACGCCCGTCGCCAATAGCCCCCGTGTAGCTCTAGTGCGACAATAATTCAAGCTAAATTTAAATTCAAATTCATTCATGTAACTTTATTATTAAAATGCCGTTGAATCATTTAGTAATAGAAAATCTACTTCAGTGGATAAATCCAACTAAGAAAGTAACACATTTAGTGTTGATTAAAGAGACCTTTTTTTCCCCCTTTGGGTGCCTCGTTAGAATTGAGATGCTGATCCTTTCGCATGCTAGGCGAACACCTAACCCGCTGGGCTCCCCAGCCCCTTGCTCAAAAAGCGTTTAGTTGTTAGTTCACATTACTAAACTTAGATTAATAGGAAAATTGAACAAGATTTTTTTGCTAAATTTCAAAATCTTAAACATTTTAGGCTTTTTTTTTTTCAAAATAAGAAAGTAAATTTTCTAAAATTAAGAAGGACGTTAGAGAGCTTTGAAGATAAACTGCTTTACGATTTTTTTCAATTGATACAATTATAAAATTTTGCATAGGTCAGAGTTCCCTAATAAATTATGCTAAAAATTAAAAAAAAATATATATGTTATTGATTATTACAATTTTATGTCCTGTGCCGTCTTAAACTGTTCGTATTTAACTGTTTGTTATCATCTTAAACTGTTTGTGTATTTTTAATCCTTTTAAACTTCCATTTCCCCTTAAGAACATATCTGTGGGATGAACTGTACTTACGAACATGTGTTCGAGGGCGAACTTGGCCAGCCAACAGTTCAGGAAGCTTGGGATGAAGAGGTTCCTCAGGGGAGACCAGAACATCTAGTCGAACAAAAAAAAAAGAACTATAATAAATATCAGTAAAAGGTTTCCCTCATAACTGTGCAAACTAAAAGTATGTTAGGACCTTTACAATCGCAAAACTAAATATTATTTTGAAAATACATTTGTATTGAAGCACACTCATTTCTGTTTAATAAAGGGTATCATACGTGTCTAAATTCTGTCTACAGTCCCTGGACAAATTATTAGACGCACTGTATTTTTTTTAGTAATTTTATGTTTCTTAAGAGTTTTTATGCAATAATTTTATATTTAAACTACAATATTATTGATTTTTATTTAAAAGAATTGTTGTAGACAACATATTTGTATTTATTTTAAGATAATTACGATTAAGATTAATTTATATTAATTATTTATTATAAGATTATTTATGTGTGGAATCATCATTCTCAAATGCAAGAGACAGTTCAGTCTTGCATGGATAGCATGCCGCGCAGAATGAAAGCTTTGATAGCGGCTAAAGGTGGCTCAACTAAATATTGACTTTTACTAACATTAATTTCACTTTTCATTAAAACTTAACCCTTTCAGTCCCAATGACAATTTGGCATCATCATTTTAGATTTTTTTTTCTGATCGTCTATAGCCATTTATGATATCAAAAAGCACATTAATCGAATCTTCAAACTTTTTTTATTAGAAAATATTTTTTATCAATCCCTATAGTTGTCATCCCTATTATTTTTTTAATTATGATGAGAAACTTGATGATGCCAAATGGCATCACTGGGACTTAAAGGGTTAATAAACTTATGCTTTTCTAAATGAATGCTGTTTTATTTATGTCAAATAAATCGGTAATTGATTGGATAATATAAAAAACAAATCCATTTAAAATAATAAAACGGTACAATATCACCCGGTAATTAATATTTTACATGAAATCTTGCAGTGCGTCAAATAATTTGTCCAGGGACTGTATATTTTGAAATATTTACAAAACGCCATGGTATTTACTGACATTTGACCAAAAATCAGCTTTTATAATTGCCCGTTTCCCAGTTACATGGTTTTGGAGCTTGTGAGCAGGATAACTCCGTTACCGCGTTCGACCAAATATCTTGACATTTTTATAGATGTTAAAAAAATTTACAAAATTTATATAAACTAAAAAAAATTAAATACGATGTCTAGTTTTTCTTAAATTTAAAATTTTATTCTAAAAAAATTGCTGTTTATTAAAGTTGTTGTCTAGTGCATCATAAAAAATACATCAAATTTAGTAGGATAACAAAATCTGTAGCGTATATTATTTATCTTATAACGTCTATCTTTTCTATAGTCTTATAATATCTATGATTGTATTTTGATCAGATTAAATTGTGTATGTGCCTTGCACAATAATTTATCCTGTGCGCAACACAAATAATATAAATTTCAAAACAAGGCTTTGAAGACATACAGCAAGCTGAAATAGCAACTAGTTCGCTTTAAAAATGACCAAATAACAATCACAATTCTGAGAAAAATTCATCTAAGGAAAAAAAGAAACTAATTTGAAAACTTTTTATTATCTCTTACTTTTGACCAATTTTCTAGAAATTCTTTCGGTATGCATACTTTTAATAAAATTGCTTACAACTCACCTATAGAAAAAAAAAGTTACTATCTACCTTCAAAATGTAAATACGTAAAATGTAATACTAACAGTAATGTTTGTAGTTGACTGTATCTTAGTGCAAAAGGTTAAACGATAAGAAATTAATTCTGTGTCTGTCATAGTTTAACTATGAAATTTTAATACGACCACTTCGACAACACCCTTTTATCCTTGGACAACTTATTTAATCCATGTTTCAATTTAAAATTTTCGAAAATAGTTTTAGTTTGTTTCTAGTATACCGTTATAGATTTTTTTCTTATTTTTTCGTTAAAAATAAGAAATGCCTGTCGAGTTTTGTGTCGAATGTCTGTAAAACCAAATTTTTTTATGCGGGTGCTGAAAAAATTTCAAACGTTATGTCGTTAAACGTTATGTCGTAAACGTAACGTTCAAAAACGAGAATGAAGATGTCTCAAAGCAACCGCGTTAAAGAATATCGTAGTAAAGAAAATAAAGAAATAGTTTCAGTTTTATTCTATGCACTTTGTAAAAATATAAAATAAAACTAATAATAAAAAATTTTACGCCACCAAAGATGTTTTTAATTGCAACTGAATCGTCACAGTTACATTACGTAAAGTAGACTCTTGGACTTACTGTTGCTATAAAAGGAACGTTGTTGACTAGCTCCAGCGTGAAGTTGAAGGAAAATATGTGATGCCATATATTACCCTGAAAGAGAAAAAAAAACAAATTAAGGACATACCACATTGTAACTAAAAAAATATTCTATGAATATTTAAGGCAAATGATTTTAGGTTCCACACTACGTTTATAACGTAAAAAGTGGAAGGTATTATAATCGTTCAGTCCGTCTGTCTGTCCGTCACCCACTTTCATAACCAAACTGCAAATGCTACGGACAAGTGTGATACGTCAAAAAATTCAGCGCATCGAAATTAGAATACATTGAACATTTCAGAAAAGAATTCGAATTCGAAGTACTTCAATTATTTAAAAAAAACTGCAAAATTGAATGCTCATTTAAAAAGCATAGGAAGCCATTTTTATTAGAATTAAATCACCATTGCCATTTGCAACAATCGCTCGAGAAACATTAATTCTTTTAGACAATAAATTAAAATAAATTTATTTTTGCGACATCGATCCGTTTGAAATGACGTCAAATATATTTCACTACGAGACTTTGTACGGTGATATGAAATATTTCAATTCTATTTAAAAGCGAGGAATATTACATATTTATTCTTTGAAATACAGATTAATTTTTGCAAACGATAAGTAATAATTATTGAATTTTTGAAATAAAATAAATGAAACTAGCCAAATTTAGCATGTAAATGTCTTATAAATGCTGTGTTTGTCGCCTTTTTACCTGTTAAACACAACTGTTGCGTGACAGATTATGTTACAAACCTACTTGTTTTTTCTAAAATCCCTATACACTCAATGAATACATTGATGAAGAAAAAGTTATGTAATAACTTAAATAACCTTTTACTTAATACTCGAAGAAATTCTTGTAGAACTGACGGAACGACAGACGAATTAATAAACGATTTATGAATTAATAAATGAATTAATAATTAATAAATGAATTAATAATTAATAAATGAATTAATAATTAATAAATGAATTAATAAATGAATTAATAATTAATAAATGAATTAATAATTAATAAATGAATTAATAATTAATAAATGAATGAAGGAATTGATAATTGAACTTGGGAATTCATAAATGAACTTAAAATAATTAATTATTTAGAAGATAATTAAAGAAAACTTTAGAATTCGTTATAGAAAATTGCATAATCTATATAACTATTTACACAAAAATAAGACTTATTTATGTCAGAATTTAAAATATCGCACCGAAATAAAGTCAAGTTCATTTTAAAAATATTTAAAATGGCTATTTCGATTTAAACCACTTTCCATTAATACTTCAACTCGCATGTCATTGCAAATTTAGAAATAAAAGAAACTTCTAGAAATGTAAAAATGACGAATAGAAGCAATCCACATTCACGAAACAAAAAATAACTTCATTAATTAAGGTTAGATAATTAAGAGGAACATGGAAGATTAGATTTCAGGTGCAGACCAAACTTTTTAAAAGAAGTTATGGCTATCCAAAAAGAAGTAAAGCACAGCATTTGGCCTAATTCAAGTGGACATGAATAAATTACTGCGTTTATTCATTTAGTAAAATAAACCCCAGCTGAAAATATAATTTGTAAATAATATTTATCTTGTGAGGGAAATGCTTCAAATTAATTAGGCATTGTGATTCAAGTAGCTTTTGCTTATATTTTTCTGATTCTACTTTTTTAAACGTTTGCACGATTCCTAATGAATGTTTGTAGCCAATCACTGAACGTTAACTTTAGATTATTTTTATGATTATGTTATTTTCTCGTGCTTCTTAAGTTAGGTTAGGTTTGAATTATCGTCGCACTAGAGCTACAAGAGGGCTATTTTCGACGGGCGTCATATTTTAGAATCACAGTCAAGTGACGATCCGACACCTGAATAGGCACCCAACGCAACCGTTAAGGGCGACATCGTACGCAGCGTTAGTACTT
>JAFNEN010001536.1:0-30153 GCA_019343175.1 Oedothorax gibbosus | reverse complement strand
GGTAGTCTTTATTTCTTTTTTTTTAACATTGCGTAATAACCTGTTCCCCAAAGCGCCCGAGCCGTAATATTTTTTTCCATGTTCTAGTTCTAAGTCGAGAATGCAACGAGTTGTAGTATAAATATAAATATTTGTAAAAAATAAAAACATTTCTTTACAAGTTGATTCTATCTAGTATGAATTTTAAGATTTTTTTGGGGGGGGGGGGGGAATTTCCCCTTTTTCCCCCCCGTGGATCCGCCACTGAGTTTGAGAGTCATGTAATTTTTTTTTGTCGAAATAAAAATGTATTCTAAACATGCTCATTGTTTTCTTCATTCATCTAATACATTATTATAAGGAAATTATTTAGTTAAGAACTTATAAAAAAGAAAAACTGTTGGAATAATTTATAATCTATAATTCTTACTAGTTAAAAGTATTATTTTGACGATGCATGATTTGTGTTCTTAAATTTTGGTTTTTATAATTTAGAATAGTCAAATTAGTTAATGATGCATTATATTTCCATAACTGTTTTTCTTTGAAGGTACTTTTAATTTGAAAAGCAGTTAATAAAATACATTTTTTTTAAGTTTAATCTTTAGCATCCTTGTTAGTTGCTTTTGGGTTTAGAATAAATATGTTATTGTGACGGTGATATTTTAAAGTGGTAATAGATTGGCTGTAAAGGAAATTTAATATCCTATAGCTGTGATAAAATATTTCTGAAAGCTATTCTGTTAAATTAATGTTTTGATTATGTTTGTTGATATGTTAAATTAATGTTTGTTATGTAATGATATATTGAGGATAAATTAATAAATGTTTCTTTTACTCTTATAGTTCATAAAAAAACTGGTTTTAATTTACTTTGAATAAATATTTGATAACAGTGTTTACTGTTTGTCAAAATTGTATTACTTTTTGATGCATATATTTAATTTTTTTCATGTAATGTGTTTAACTAATGTATTCCTCAAAATACCTTTTGTAAAATTGAAACAAAACATTAACAATGAATAAAGATTTTTTTTGATTATATAATCATATGTTGAAGTTAAATGTTTATTTTACTTTTATTATTCATATAAATAATAATTAGTTCTTAATTTATTTTGTATTAACCTTTAAAAATAAATGAATAAAAATGTAGTAAACCCTGTAATCATTTTTGGTATTGAGTGCTCCATTAACTTTTTCCATTGATTTTTAATATAATTCCAAAAAAGTTTGTTTGTAATGTGACTGATGCTTAAAATTACTTTGAAATGTTTGTCAAAAATGAACTTTAATAGCAATATATTATAATTAATTTTCTTAATACATTTTAATAATGATTTTTGTATTAATTTTATTTATCTTTTTTTTAGTTGTTGGATGACAAAAGTCATTTTATTTTAGTTTCATTTTATTAGATGATTGTTGTTTCAATAAAAATATTAACTAACTTTTGAAAATAAAGATCTTTGTTTTTGCTAATAATGTGACAATTGGTTGTATAATAAAGAACTTTTATAAAAGTTATGATTTTTTTAATAAAAATCTAGCTTAACTTTTTATTCCCATCATTCTGTGTTTTACAGTTTCATATCTGAAGTGGTTTTCCAAATATTGCCGTCTGAACTATCCAAGTATTGCCAATTGTTTACAAAACCGCCAAAATCAGTTTTTTCCTGACAATTGAGACTTGAACATGAAAGAAAGTTATTTTCAATTTAAATTTACTACAAAACACACAGAATAGATATTCTTAAGAGGATTTCTAATCAAATACAGTTTTAGTTATAAAAATAAATATATAAATTTGTATAACTAAAACTGTATTTGATTAGAAATCCTCTTAAGAATATCTATTCTGTGTGTTTTGTAGTAAATTTAAATTGAAAATAACTTTCTTTCATGTTCAAGTCTTAATTGTCAGAAAAAAACTGATTTTGGCGGTTTTGTAAACAATTGGCGAGAGTTGGATAGTTCAGACATCAGAAGTGTCTGAAAAGAAGCTACATATAAGTCACGACAAAGTGTCTGAAAAGTAGCTTTTAAGACATCACCAAGTGTCTTAAACTTTCAGACGCGATTTAGGGTCTGGATATAGTGCCATTTTTTTCAGACACTTTTTTGACTGAAATTAAGACGTTTTGATTTGCTGTACACGCATCTTTCTGCCATTTGTTAGTAAATCAGTCAGTGGATCGTCCAATTAAACAGTTCTCATTTATTTACTTCACACCGAAAATAACATAGGTAAAGCACACATCATTACACCCGTCATATTTTATGACGTCCGTTTCGTTTGCTTAGCAGTAGATAGAGTGACGTGTGCTTCCCCCGGCGGCGAACCGTATCACGCATGTGTACACTCGCGCATGGACACACAGTCCCAGAAAAATAGTACGCTCGCCAAAAGGAATCACAATACATACATGCATATAACGTATACAAAAACACACACACACACACACATACATACATACATACACACATACACACACACATACACATACATACATACATACATACATACATACATATATATATATATATTAGTATATAAAATATTAGTATAAGAAAACTTCAGAATAAATTATATGCGTTTAATATTTAAATAGATTAACATTTAGAAATTGTCAATGCAATTGCTAATTTCACCAAAGGTTGCCATCGGGGTTACCAGATTTGGCGTAAAATTGCTGGCCACGATTCTTTAGGTTAACCGGAATGTATTCGGCATAAATAAGGAATTTGTACTTTATAAAACTTTTCCAACCAAACAAGAGGATGAATGTCTGTTTTTTTTTCTGATGTTAAGATGGCGTAATGGTCGATTGAATTTTGGCATTGGCGGCTTTTGGTGAAGTTGAAAATTTAACGTAGGGTAGCTATTCCCATCCAGTTGTATGGGTTAGGGTTAGTTTGAATTATCGTCGCATTAAAGCTACACACGAGTGCTATTGGAAACGGGAGTCGTAATTTAGAACCACAGTCAAGTTACGAGCCGACACGTGAGTAGGTACCCAATGCAACTTTTAAGGGCGACATCGTACGCAGCGTTGGGAATTTGGAGGATATTTAAAGTGCCCTTCCTCTATACGGGGTATTATTCGTATCGGACATTTTTTGGCTGCACGAGCCGTTCATAGGTCCGCATGCAAGACGAAAGTCTTTACCGACTGGGTCCCCCAACCCTATCGAGTTTTATGAAATATGAAGTGGAATATTTACCACATTTGGGCAATTTCGTTTTGCTCTAATTGTGAAATAGAAACAAGCCATTATATCATATAATCAGTAAAAAACGTAATAACGTATACAAAAACAAAAAAAGTAAAACAAAAAGATTAAAAAAATATGAAAATAAGATATGGAAAGAAACCAAAAATAGTGGGAAAGGCCATTTCATCAGGGAGTAAAACCTTATGCCACTAGTAAACAATACACTTTCCTGTATTGGGATGGACGAGAGTCAAAGTAAAAAATCCCAATTTACCCCGAAGTGTACTGTGGAATTTCCAAAAGAAAATTAAAAACAAAATCAATATTAAAAAACACACATAAAAGCAAACTTACATAAAGCACATGAACAATAAAAACAAACCTGAAAACTTAGAAGCCAACCGCCCGTATATATGTATGTGTGTATGTATATGTATGTGTGTATGTGTATGTTGGTGTGTATGTTGTGTATGTGTATGTGTTGTTGTATGTGTATGTAGTATGTGTATGTTTTATTATGATTATGATATATATATATATATAATATATATTATATTATATTTAATTTATATATATATATATAATATATATATATATAATATTATATATATTAAATATATATATTTATATATATTATAATATTTTATATATAATTAATATATAATAATATTTATATATTATATATATAGTACACATAAAGCAATTGAAAAAATATATAACATACCAAACACATAATACAAAAAGAGAGAATCTTACCAACTGGCGCTAAAGCTGCCATAATCAGTAAAAAATAAAATAACGAATACAAAAACAAAAAAGTAAAAAAAAAAATTAAAAAAAAAAAAAAAAAAGTAAAACAAAAAAAAATTATTATTTTTTTTTTGTTTTACTTTTTTTTTTTGTTTTACTTTTTTGTTTTGTATTCGTTATATATATAATATATATATATATATATATATATATATATAATATATATATATATATATATATATATAATATATATATAATATATATATATATATATATATATATATATATATATATATATTTATATATATATATATATATATATATATATATATATATATATATATATATTATATATATATATATATATATGTACATATACATATATATATACACACATATATATATATATATATATAGTATATATGTGTGTATGTGTATGTATATGTATATATATATGCTACTTACTTGCACACTTTCTCCTATTGTGTGAAAGGCTGAAACCTGGAGGGCAGACGCAACTGTACCCACCAAGAGGAGCAATTAAGCACATGTGACTGCAAGAGTTACTCCAGCATGGGTTGCTTGCTAAAAATGTTAAAAGTACACGTCTATAGTCGTAAACTATAGTGAACTAAATTAAATAATGTTAGAGATTTTTAGGTAGTTCATAAAATGAGGCTTCTGCAAATTCAAGTCTGCAAATGTCAACTTTAAACGGAGACATCCTCCATCTAAACCTGCCAGAATGTCCCGATTAAAAAAGAGACAACAAAAAACTAGCTAGTAAACTTGTATGCTGACCTTTTTGCTCAAAAAGCTTACTTAACAAAACTTTTCTATTGTGCTACTTACTCTTTCGTCCCAAAACCGGATGGTGAATGTGAACACCCATTATATGTTACTACGCTACACTAGAACTACACGAGGGGGCTAATTGGAATTTCATCATATTTCAGAAAATTAGTTCTTAGAAAAACCTTGCTTGTGGGTGTACTGGATGTAAAACACCGGAGTGTGCGTTCTGCAACAGGGTAAAGCTTCATGGAATTTCGAACGAGTCATAAAAGACCGACATCTTTGAACCTTTCACAGAACTAGAATGAATCACTTGGAAGTACAGTACAATCCGGTTATAGCGTCATTCGGCGGACCGCGATGTTTATGACGTTAAAAACGAGTAACGTTATGAACAAACTTGGCTATTAAGTGTAATACCACTCTACCATTTTAGATCGCCTGCGCAGGAACTGTAATTTGCATATCGTCACTTATGTTCCCACATGTGCTATCTCATTTTCTAAACTTTTCAGGAGAGCCGAAAAACGTGTTTGTTCATTTAACACCGGCTGTCCGGACTTTTTCTTGTTACAAAATATCGGTCTACATAATATGTAGAACGATATTATGTAAAAAGAAAAAGTCCGAAAAGCCGGTGTTAAATGATCAAACACGTTTTTCGGCTCTCCTGAAAAGTTGAGAAAATGAGATAGCACATGTGGGAACTTAAGTGACGATATGTTACCTTCAGGCTTTCCAATCAAAGCCACGTAAAATACGAAAAAACTTTTGACTCAACCTGGTAGGGGAGACCGGGGCTAGATTTCCCACGGGGTATGTTTTCCAACAGGCTTCAGCGAGAAAATGAGCCGCTGGGGGGAGCTAATTGGTCACGTGGATTCAAAAGCAACACGTCATAGACCATCCACAAAAAGGTTGGAGCAATAGCAGTTGTAATTTCGTCGTTATAGCTGTTTTAGTGAAATTTCGTGAGGTGAGTAAATTTTCATGCTTGTATGTATTTACATTAAAATTAAATGAACTAGCATTAAACTTGCTGTTTAGTGGTTGCATATATTAAAAGATGGTGAAATTTTTCACATAACTATGCATTTGTTTTCAAAATAACTTAAACCTTTACTCGTAAAGGTCCAATTATAGTTAAAATATGACGACGGGGCAGGTTTTCCAAAATTACACGGGGCATGTTTTCCAACACTTGCCTGTTGGAAAAAGTGCCCCAGCCTAAAAAATCTAGTCAGAATACATTAAAAATGCAGTTATTTTATAATGAAATCATTAGTTATAAAATAATGAAATTCTAAATTTTAAATTGTGTTGTTCTAGATCAAAAATGGTTCGCACATACAAAAGAAAAACGAACAGAGGAACTTTAACCTATGAAACGATAAAGAAAGCTCTTGGGCTGGAGTTAATATCGTGGCTGGTTTTAAAGTTTCTGGAATATTTCCGCTGAATCCTGAAATATTTACAGACTTGGATTTCAAGCCATCCTACTTTACAGATAGGCCAGATCCTTTCCAGCTCCTGAATTCCCCTCAAACTCTTTCCATTAATTTCCCAGACGTTCCCTCGACATCAACTATAAATTGCCAAGATATCTCTCTACATCAAGCATTAGTCATCAAGTCATTCCCTCTACATCTGCTATTAATTCCAAAGACATTATCTCCACATCAAATGATCGTTGTCCAACCCCAGAGCAAGTTCGACCTTTCGAAAAGACGCCTCCTCGAAAGAAAACAAACCGAGGTAGAAACAAATGAAAGTGCGCAATTCTTACTCATAGTCCTATCTCAGTTAAGAAAAGAAAAGAATTTTTATAAAACAGGAAAACTGCAAAAAAAAATCTTCAAATTCGAAAAAAGATGGTGTTGGTGAATGTTTCTGTCTTAGCTTTGAATCCTATTCAAAATCCAAAGCAACTTGGGTACAGTGCATAAGTTGTAAAAAATGTGTAAAGCTAATGTTAGGCTATTACCTTCATTTAGTCGCGTGCATGCCATGTACCGACCATTGTACGGTTGCCTATGGCAACACCTACGTTTTTTTGTGTGAGATTAGTTTTTGGAACAACCGTTGTATCTTTTGAGACGGAGAATAAAGTTTGTTCTTTCCGTTCATGTCATGTCTTACAAATGGGCCCACGAAACATGTATAAAGAGAGATATCACCTACTTTATTTGTATTCTTTGTCAATCTGACGATGATACTAATTGATGGATTTCCTTCTTTTTTCGTAAAATTGTTAAAATTAACAATTTTTGTAAAACGAAATGTTTTTTTTTCGATATCTCTTTACTCTTTGTGTTTTACATTGGTAGATCATTTTAATTTGTTTAAAAGTACCGAAAAAGCATAAATATGAGTAAGTACGTGTGTTATACCATTTAAAAAATAACTGGAAAACTTGCCCCTTGCAATTTTAGCAGGTTGGAAAACGTACCCCGCATACGGGGCACGTTTTCCAACTCGACGAGCTTACATTTAACCACTCGCAGCCAAAAAGTATATTTACTTTTCAGAAAAGTATTAATGCTAGGTTGTAGATAACCATGTAAGGAAGGCTATAATATCTTATTTTCATGAAAATAAAAGTAAAAAAGATACATTCAAAAAGAAGAAAACCTGGAAAACTAGCCCCGGTCTCCCCTAATATTAGTTGTTCCTTCTCCGATCAATAATTTAATAGACTGGAAATGAATGTCAAATTTGGCCACTTTTTGCATCATTTGGCGAATAAAATAAAAATTAAATAAGGAAAACGAAATTTAAAAACAAACTCTAAGAAAAATGCCTTCTTTAAGGAATATATGGATATTTTGGATAACATACATTGTATAAAGCATTTGGATATCATATAAACAAATATTTTTAGCGTTATAACTGAGAAGTTAATCAAAAATTGTCGCTATAAGCAAGATATTATAACATTAAAGTATCTGGGCAATTCAAGGGACCTTACATTTATGGGGTTATAAACCAGTTGTCGTTTAAAGCGAGGTCGTTGTAACCGAGTTCGACTGTAATAAGATTTTGAAAACCAAAATTAAGGATTTTAAGAGGGATTGTCAGTCCCATAGAGCTAATGCATTAGTTTTGGAATCACAACTTCCGCAGACATATTGCTTTGCCATGTTAGCCCTTTTCCTCCACGTATGGAATCAACATAGCATCAAAATGAAACAAATTTGAAATGAAAATGTTATCTAGTTATTTATTTATATAACTTTGCAGTTTTAAAATGCCCAAAATATAAAGCAGATGGCGATACTTTTTTTTAAAACTTTATCAATTAATAATAAAATAACCGAATGTTATTTTCTTTTAAATTGATGTTATGATGATTCCCATACCAGGTTAAAATGGGATAACATGGCAAAGCAATTCTTTTGCAAAAGTTGTTATTTCAAAACTAATGCATTAGCTCTATGGGACTGACAGTTCCTTTTAATTCATATTGCATCAGTCTGCTCGTTACGCGGGAAATTTAATACAGCAATTGACCGAGAGTTAAAATACTCACCTTTCCTTGCCAGAACTGGATGGTGAACGTGAACGCCCATGATATGCTTGCCATTTTCTTTGGTGAAGACGTTGATCTTGCGAGTAGTGAATTTGTCGCAAGTGTCGAGAGAAAATGTGTGCCAGTCGGACCAGTACAGGTTATCTTCAAATACAGCCAAAGAGTAAGGATGAAATACTTTCGTCTCCGACAACACCTGCGAATTGATGAGCATGTTAGCTAAGAGTCTCTGTATATTCGCTCAACTAACATTTACAGAGTTGTGACAACCTGGGAGTCATGGGAATATGCTTTCACCAGCTTGGTGAGAGTTGGCGTGAGTGTTTGCACATATTAGTACAGGTTTGTATTGAGGGATGTAGCGGCATCAGTAACCCATAGTCTACCAAAAAGGGACCATCAAGGGTGTTATGAAATACTTCGGCTTTTTTACTACTGGTTTCATTGTTAACTAGATTACTGGTTGGAACGCAGTGGTAAATCAGCGCCATCTAGCGAAGCTGGATTATTTTGAGGTTACGCGTGCGATGAGCCGCCACACCACTCCTCTCCCAAACAATGACGTAAGAAACCATGAGCAGGCTGCTTCGCTGTGGTTTGTGCTGCGTTGAGTTCAGTTGCGTGCAGCGTTGAGTGCAGTAGCAGCGAGTGAAAAACCGTGGTTGAGCACATCGTAACAGGCGCATCGTTGAAGTGGGTGACGATCACGTTCGGGTAACCAATGTAGCGGCCTCAGTAACCCATAGTCTACCAAAAGGATTCCCAAGGTGGAGATGAGTTACTTCGGCTTTTATACTATTGCTTTCGTTGTTAACTAGATTACTGGTAGGGACGCAGTGCTAAATCAGCGCTATCTAGCGAGGCTAGATTATTTGAGGTTGCGCTTGCGAGTGTGGTGAATCGCTACAGGGAGTTCAGTAATAATGAATGTATGATAGGTTTAACATACCATGTTGGTATTCAAGCTATATGCACATACCAAGTTGATCTAGGCAATTAAGATTATCTTCAAGCCACGTTATTACCTTAGTTTAAGTTTAGAGTGTTGCACTATAACTGCCCGAATAAGGTATGCGATTACTTTAACGCTATTTCTAATTGCCCGATAATTTGTATAAAATTCGAATATTTTATTAACTAAAACCGTTTGGCCGGGATGACCTGGTTGGTATAGAGTTCCACTGACATTCCTTAGGTTGCAATTTCGAGCCTTGCCGGTCCAAGAGCTCCGTATACGCTAATGATACTGGTGCAAAAGTTGAAGTCCGACGTGGTCGCAAAGTCCTCAAAGTTCCCATACCAAATCAATACCTCTTGGGTTGACAAGCCAATTCTGGGATCCTTTGGTTAGCCTCTGTCTCTAAAAATTTGATGGTCCACTTACGGTCAGTAATGCTTCCCTCTATCGCGTAGCTTTCGAATGAGGGAACCTGGATTGGCGGCCAATCGCCGATACCCATATAGTTTCAACCAGTCAAATTGGTACGATTGACATCTGATGATCGGACTTTCTGCAACCATGGCTGCTTGGCGAAATTTGGCCCCTGGACTTCGTCGTTGTGTGTAAAAGAGTACAGTTGACTTTGAAATGGAAATAATTTCGGGATGTCGCTGACATTGATAAAATGATAAACGGACTCGACATTTAAAAGCTATAGAAGTTAAAAGGCCTTTAGTTACCTTTCGCTAAGGGATACAATTACTTATTTACGACCTTGTCAAGAAGATGGAAATTTTCTTCGAAATTATACAATAAGGTTTTCATAAAGGACCAAATATTTTCCTATTTGAAGTGCCGTGCCGGTGGTTTCAAAAATACTTTTATGTAGCTACCTTTGTAATTCCGGAAATAAAGAAAATGATACATGATTTTATATTTAGTAATATCGATATTTATACTATGGTCATAGATAGTAGGAAAAATCTAAGATTTACAGCAATTTTAATCTTGAAGTTGGATTAAGAATAATAACGAGTTAACGTTGTATGTGGAATTTTAACTTTGATGAGAGCTGAATATTAATTTTTAACAAAAATATCTTACCAAATAAGCAGAAATTACTGGTTTAAAATGTAAGAATAGTTCTATATAGACTGAAGATCCAAACTCAAATATTCTACTTTTCAAATTTCAGTTTTATTCCAAAACTATACGTTGAAGAAGGCTCAAATGATTATATTTATGTTTTTGTGCGATTTAGAAATTCTCCAATGTAGATTTTTGGTTTGAAGGGAACTTAAATATTTAAACACTTTTTAACAGTTGGTTTTAATTTAAGTACAGAACTTTCAATTTCAATCAATTATCAACCTTTTTGGTCATATAAAAGTACGTAAAAAGTTCAAAATTCTTCTTCCATTCCATTATTAGAATCTCTCTATGGCCTCTGTTGTGTCCTAACCCGTTTTGTTATCATTTCAAATTAACATATTACCATATTTTTGCATTTTTTTTTTATTTAGACAGTTGGGAGAGATTTTGGAATTGGTTCAAATTTGCAACTCCTAAAATTACCAAGTTTACTGTACCTAAACGTTTAAGCAGATTTATTAATCAATACGATTAATTAATTTTATATGCAATTGTAGCTTTTTTTCGCATAACTACTAAAATAAGATACTATATAAAAATATAATCAAATTCTGTTTAAAAATTAAACTGCATTATTTTTTTTAAATCTAAAAAATTAATATCCCAAAATAAGTATAGATTAATGAATAATTAAAAGTTAATTAAAAAAATATGAGTTTTACTTATTAATTCTTAAGACTTTAAATACGTACCATTAATGAAAATTAAAAATACCATTAATATTATAAAGAATAAATATTTTACTATTCTTCCTAAAAAAATATAAACACAGCTAGATTCTGTTTATAAAAAAAAACAGCGATAATCGCGCCAAACCTTTTACCCCCTATGCATTTCACTAAGCTAATCCCAGCGCTCGGACACTCGGACACGCCCTCATAGGCTTAGCCATTACGAAAGGTTAAGTTGACGGCTACTATAGTAGACCCAAAAGAGAGGTTGTAGTGCTGCTCTCTATCACGTTGCTTTCAAACAAGAAACATGTGTAGTGTCCTCGAGCTCGGATTTTCAAGTAGTAGACCTGAATAAGAGAAGTGTGGTGGTGCTGCCCTCTACCGAGCCGCATGGGAAAGCAATGGACTCTTCTGCTCGGTCTTGAGGGTGGCTTCTACCGCCGCATCACTTCAGGGATTTGGGGATGGTACAAAATGCTTCAAAAGCAAAGGTGCCTTAGCCCCCAAAATATCCCAACAAAAGACAACCAACTAAAACCGTTAAGAATTGAAGAAAGGTACACTGTTAAAACTTTTAGCGCAAGATTGCTCCGGAATCCCTGAACTTTCTAACTGCCACTACTATATTTTTAGGGTAAATTACAAATTTTGTGGTAAAACCATAACTTTGATGAATGTGGATCATTCATGGGCAATTCCATAAATGTCAACCTCGATAAAATGAAAAAAAATGTAAAATTAAAATTTACAAATTAAGTTAAAAAATATATTCCAAGTTTTCAAATTATGGTTTAAGAAAGCAGGGGGCGATAAAGGACATGTATTCACATTTCCCGAAAAAGAAGATAGATACTTAGTGGACAAAAAAGATTTGTTGGCTCTGCAAATTCAGCCAGCATTTCAACTAGTTGGAAATCGTCCTCGATGTTACGTGTTAATGTTATTTAATGTTACATTTAATGTTACGTGTTTAAAAACCTTTCACATGTATATAACGTAATATTTAATATCTTATGAGTGTTCTAGACAATAAAAAAATATTAAATTTGTTACTTTACACACTTTTAATTTAATTATGTTTATGAAACTTTTAGTCATTCCGTCACGTCAAATGACTGTTAATAACTTAAACCATGTTACAGGTAGGTTGCTCTAAATTATAATTTTACATAGCTTATAAATCACATTAAGGATATGAATTAGTTTAGAAACTCAATGTATTGTTAATTCACAGAAGTTTCCATTTTTAAGTACCAGGATGCAGTCGTGGTTGCAAAATGTCATTCCGTCACGCAAAAAGAAGTTAGTCAAAAATAAAATAATAAAATACTTTTAAAAATTTTTAAACTTTTTATTATTATCTTTTAATCATTAACAGTTATATATAAACTGAAAAACCAATTTTCCTTAGAAAATAGCTTCGTGGTAATTGTTTTACTTCAATTCTACGATTCAAAATGTCTTTAAGTCACGAATGTAATTGCCCTCATTCATTCATTTTAACAAGATTCGATTTAATGTTCACGTTTACAGATAGAATTAAATGGATGAATATTTATGCATTAAAGGGAATTTTGTACTTCATAATATCTTTCCAATCGTAGTATATGTGCATTTGTGTTTCGTTCTCTGCAATTTATCATGTATGGTACAAACTTGATGTCTAAGGAAGTCTGCAAATTAATTGCCAGTCATGTTGCAAAATTGGGAGATATTTGTTACAATGTCTTATTACAGGAAGGGAAATAAATATTCTAGCTCTGGATATTCTGCATGTTCACCGGGGTCTACGAAAAAGCCCTCTAACTCCTTGAAAGGCAGGAATCCAGTTGGCATCCAAATTAAAAAATAATAATTCTGACCAGCTGGAGTGGTGACTTTAATATCCTAATGAGTAGCTGACCAGTCAGTAAAAGGATCGATAAGCACAATATATAAGTTAACTTAATGTAAAAGTCACCGGTATTAAGGATACACTCGTGCAGGGCTAGGTATATAAAGCTAGTATATATCCTAAATGTTGTAAATTTCATAAGTCAGACATGTTCGGAAATGTGTTTTAATCAATTATTTTAAAAGAACTACCATTTTTAGACGAACAATCACAACTTGCATCACAAACTTTTTAAAAATCTACTGCCTATTTTTGCAAGAATATTGGTTGCTGTCATCGCAACTCTTGTATAGTCGCCACTCTCATAATCACGAAACAGAGGAGGCTAAAAGGCATATCACAGGAGCTAAAATTCTCAACCCAATCCTCAACTCAACCATATCTTCAACGCAAAACTCAAAAGTTGGATATAATCTGCCGTCTTCTATGGACTTTGGAGTTGAAAAAAGTATCCTCAAAGTCGTCAACTTCACACAACCTCGCTGATCCAACTTAGCATTTCAACAAATGGATGCATAGATCACTGCTCTTGTCACAGCGAAGAGATTTACGTCACTATAAAGATGGCGGCTCTTTATGCTGCTACTTTTTCAATAGCATATCATGCACATGCGTATATTCAGCCAACATTGATGAACAAACATAAATTTGAGCCAAATATGAGAATGATTTTCTATTTATGAACGCCCGAAAATAGATTATACGAGCAACTTTTCTTGTAACGTTGGTAACCCTATGTCCAACTTCGCGAAGTCAAAATTGGGATACAAATTGAAGATCGAGTTGCTTTGAGGGTTGGGTTGTATGAATGAACGTCCGTGCGATGTTCTCTTAAGGACGAATAAGCCCGAATGACCGCGGGTCTTCAAAAAAAGTGCCTCTGTGTTAATCTAATTGAGAGGAAAAACTATTTTCTAAGCCACATTTTCCGGCTGTATTGAATATTTTTGCAAACGGTTTTTTATAGGATAAATGTAGCTGACTTACAGGTCTCTATAATCTCTACTTTTGAAATTGATTCCAATATTTTGTGTTAAATTAAAATATATATTTGAGCCAATTTTAAAAAGTGGGATCATAGAGACTCGAAAGTCAGCTACATTTATCATATAAAAAACCGTTTTCCGGAGAAATGTGGCATAGAAAATATGTTTTTCATTGGATTAACACAGATACACTTTGGTTTGCATACCCGCGGTTATTCGGGTCATTGGCGTTTAAATGTTACTTTTCTCGTCTTTCCGTCCAAAGTTATGTATTCTATAGTCTGGCGGTTCGCGTCCGCCCAGTAGAGGCGGTTGGTCGAGTGGTCGATGGCGATTCCGTTCGGCCACTTCACGTCTTTGGAGACGAGCGTGATCCGACGAGAACCGTCCATGCCGCTGCGGTATATACCGGCCGTCTCGTTGGCCCAGTCACTCCAATACAGCAACCTGTAAGAGTTTGAAAACGAAATATACAATTCTTTCTTTTTCTAGTGTTAATTTTAGTTTTATATCTTTGAATGTAGATGGCAGCACCGCATTGAGATTCCTGTTTCACTCCATAGACAGTCGAAAGGAACAGGGATTGGTGTACTACGTTACTTATAACGCCGTTACTTGTAACAGCTAGTGAATTATTCTAGTGAATGTAGATTTCATCACAATATTTTCGAATTCCTCTGTCTCCAAAGTACTTTGAAAATAATCAGAAACATGAAAGAATGTAGAATCAAATTTTGTACTTCATAATCGAGTAATCTTATGTGTTGATAAGACTTTGATGAATTATTTTCAACAAGAGCGTCAAGAATGAATTTTCGCCCTAGAATAAATGTAAACCACTGTGCAGTATCGCAGCAATGAGAGGAGAAAACCAACTGTTCCGCCACTTCTTAAACGTTATAATATTGAGTTTGTACAGCAAACGTTGAAAAGAGATTTGAAACGAAATACAAGTCTTGTTTTTTCTAGGGTTATTTTTAGTTTTATATATTTCAATGTAGATGGAAGCACCTGCAGCGGTTGGCGACACGTCACTGTCACCGCCTCGATACCCGCCAGACACTACGCACCGTCTTAAAAGAAGTAGAGATACATCTCAACTTGTTTCCCTCCGTGGAACGACCCACGGGAGTATGAACATTCCAGACTGTTCTACCGCAGCAGCAGAGCAGAGACTTCTCGGACATTCACGAGAGCAGACGCTCTCGCCCCTTTGCTCGCATGAACTCGTTGTCTTGTCTTCGCGAACATCCTTCGCGCTTTACCACTTAATTGTAACTTATCCTTGTAACTAATAATGATTAATTAAATTCAGTTGCTTTGTTTAAGCTGGCATTATTCATTTCAAACTCATGGAGTCAGATTTTTAACCGTCCTAACAGGAGTCCCAACATTGGCAACCACGGACTTGCGAACCAACCTATCCAACTGCATCTTCAAAATTATGCGACGCCCAGCAAAAATATCTAAAAAATTGACAATGCGAAAAACGCACTGCAATATAGTAATAAAGATTTATTAAATCTTATTTTCCCCATTTTTTTTAAACAAAAACGTGTGTATACCCACGTGGATTCGCATCGCAGGAAGATTTTCCACCAAGGTATGTGAAAACTTTTCTTACTGTTATGGTCCAATTCCCCACTGTCAATTTTTTCATATAGTTGCCCTCTTTAGATTGCCTAAAATTCGCGATGAGTAACGACATTCTCAGAACGGCACTAAGCCAAATGAGGAAGTTTCACAAGTCGCCCATGTGGCCGTAAAAATACCACCGTTATGGAAATCTAACATAAAACTATGGTTTATACAAGTCGAAAGCAATTTTGCACTTGCAAGAGTGACAAACGACGTAACTATGTATAACTATCTAATTACTGCAATCGATCCGGAAACCCTTAACGACGTTTCGGATATTCTATTAAGCCCACCCGAGACCGAAAAGTATCAAACTTTAAAAAACCATCTCATCGCTGAGTTTTCGGACACTGAAAACGAAAGGGTCAGGTGCTTAATTTCAGAATTACAATTAGGCACCGATAAGCCATCGCAGTTGTTACGAAAAATGAAAACAACGGGAGGCAACTTAAAGGAGGACTTCCTAAAAACGTTGTGGTTGCAACGCCTACCCGCCGAGATGCAGGCCATACTTTCGATTAGTACGGAGGACATCGACAAATTAGCCCAGATGGCAGACAAAATAGGCGAAGTTCGCTCAACATCTAGCGTATACGCTGTTAGGCAAGAAAACTCCGCCGCGCATGCCGCACCATATGCAACAGCGCATGCCGCACCATATACAACAGCGCATGCCGCATCATACGTGGCGCAGGCACCGGGTAGTGACATAGAAGCCCTTCGCAACTAGATAGCCATAATGGGCCAAAAGCTCGAGCGTCTCACTTTCGAAAGGGATCGTTCTCGTCCGCATTACAGACAGCGTTCCAATTCACGTGGGAGATCACGGTCAAGGAATAGAGAATTCTGTTTCTACCACGCTAGGTTCGGCAACAAAGCGCGTAACTGCAAAGAGCCATGCTCGTTTTTAGCAAACAACCCGTCTTTCGTAAGCGATTCGGAAAACTCGCGGTAGCGGCTGCGGCCAAAACAACGGCAGCAGTCGCTCAACCTACACAGCTCTTCATCTACGACAAAAACTCACACCTCAAGTTCCTCGTAGACTCTGGGTCGGACGTCTCTTGTGTCCCCGTCCCCAATAATGCCCGAAAGTTAAAACCGGATCCGCTACAGCTGTTTGCTGCAAATAAATCGCAAATATTTACGTATGGGACAAAACTACTACAGGTCAACTTAGGGTTAAGGCGAGACTTCACTTGGAAGTTTTTAATAGCAAATATTCCAGTCCCTATATTAGGAGCCGATTTTCTAAGGCACTACGACTTACTAATAGACCTCAAACAGCGCCGGCTAATAAATAACCAAACTAAACTTACCCAACCTGGGGTGTTGTAACAACAGGCTAACCACGCATCCGTAAAGCTCATCTCTGAAAACATCTCAAACGACACGCCTTATCACCAAATCATAAGAGAATTTCCTGATTTATTAAAACTAAATTCTGGATTAGGGGCTGTAAAACACAGCACCATCCATTACATAGAAACAATCGGACCTCCTATTCATAGCAAACCAAGGCGACTAAACCCAAAGCTACAGGATGAGGTAAAAAAGGAATTTGAATTTATGGTCAAACAGGGTATATGCAGGCCCTTGAAATCTCCGTGGTCCTCACCACTCCATGTCGTTTCAAAAAGCTCAGGTAGCATTCGCCCGGTTGGGGATTACAAGCGCTTGAACGCCTGCACCGTGCCCGATCGCTACCCCATTCCGCATATACAGGATTTTTCGAACGCTCTGCACGGCAAAAACATTTTCTCAAAGCTTGATATTGTGCGTGCTTATTTCTATATTCCTGTACACCCTGACCACATACAAAAAACCGCAATATGCACACCGTTTGGTTTATTCGAATTCCCCTTTTTCAACTTTGGTCTATGTGGTGCCGCGCAGACGTTCCAGCGTTTTATGAACGAAATTCTCGGGAATCTTGATTTCTGCTATGTCTATCTTGACGATATTTTAATCTTCAGTAGTTCGGAAGAGGAACATAAGGTTCATCTACGACACGTGCTGGAAAGACTCAACTCTTACGGCTTAACGGTCAACATGGCAAAATGTATCTTCGGGGCATCCGAAATACCTTTCCTTGGGCACCTCATAACTAAAAACGGTACTAAACAACTTCCGGATAAAATCGACCCAATTCAAAATTATCCGCGACCGAAAACAGTTCTGGAAATTCAACAATTTTTGGGGTTTCTAAATTTTTTTCGGCGTTTCTTACCAAATATTGCGCAACACCAAGTGCATTTAACTTCATATCTCAAAGGTGCAAAGAAAAACAACAAGACCAAGATCGACTGGTCAGACAACGCGGAAGCCGATTTTCAAAAATGCAAAGAGAGCAAACGCTGTCCTCTTGGCACACCCTAAGCCAGACGCTAACTTATGATTGCAAGTAGATGCGTCAGACTTTTCCATTGGCGAAGCACTAATGCAAGTTGTAGAAGACGAACTACAACCACTCTCGTTTTTCTCCCGAAAACTTTCTCCCGCAGAAAAAAACTACAGCGCCTACGATAGAGAATTGTTAGCAGCCTACGCCTCAATCAAGCATTTCAGGCACATGCTAGAAGTTCGGCAGTTCACCCTTCACACAGACCACAAGCCCTTGACCTACGCTTTTCGGCAACGCTTCGATAAGTGCTCACCTAGACAAGCTAGGCAATTGGACTTTATTTCTCAATTTACGACTGATATTCGCTATATCAAAGGCTCCGAAAACATCGTAGCAGACGCGCTTTCACGCATTAGTTCCATCTCAATGTCAAGTCCAATTGACTACGAACAAATCGCACAAGCTCAACAAAATGACCCCGAATTGCAAAGCCTACTCAGTAACTCAAACATTTTCCTTTTTAAGAAAATAAATCTTCCGGACTGCAAAAAGGCAATATTTTGCGATCTTTCAACTGGCACAGCCAGACCGTACATTCCCAAACAGTTTCGCGAGCACGTTTTCGCAACGCTACACAACGTGTCTCACTCAGGGGCTCGAAGCACCTCGAAACTCGTCAGGACGCGGTTTGTGTGGCCGTCGATCGGAAAAGACTGCACTAATTGGGCAAGGTGTTGCATCCCGTGTCAAAAGTCAAAAATTGCGAGGCACAATAAAACCCCTTTGGGAAAATTCGTGGACCAGACAGAAAGGTTTTCGCATGTACATATCGACATAGTAGGTCCCCTACCCCCTTCACAAAATAATTATTATTGTTTGACGATGATAGACAGGTTCACAAGGTGGCCGGAGGCAGTAGCGATACCAGACATTCGGGCCGAGACAGTGGCGAAGCAGTTTTACGCCACCTGGATTTCACGTTTCGGGTGCCCGGAACGTTTAACGACAGATCAAGGGCGATAGTTCGAGAGTGATCTTTTCCGTGCCCTCTCGCAACTCCTGGGAATCAAGAAGCTGAGGACGAGCCCGTACCACCCGCAGTCGAACGGACTCATCGAGGAATTCCACCGACCCATGAAGGCGACGCTGAAGGCCTACGACACGAGTGAATGGGCAGCTGCCCTTCTGACTCTGCTACTCGGGTTCCGGACCGCCTTCAAGGAGGATCTACGTGCCACCTCATCTGAGCTGGTATACAGGCAGACGATCCGCTTGCCAGGAGAATTCTTCGACCCCACACCTACCGATGCCACTCCCCAGCAGCTCGTGGAAGAGCTCAGGTCCCACTTTGGCTGCTTTCGCCCCGTGCCAACGTCGAGCCACGGAAGGAGAGCGACGTTCGTCCACCCTCAGATGCGGACCTGCACCCACGCCTTTGTGCGGCACGACGCCGTGCGCAAGCCACTCCAAGCACCATACGACGGACCGTATCCAGTCCTGGAGAAGAAGGAGACCTTCGACTTGGAGATAAAAGGCGAGCGGCGCACCATCTCGATCGACAGATTGAAGCCAGCGTTCGTCGTTGCAGACTCACTACCCATCAATCCTTCAGCAGCAGTCGACCTGGATCAGGGAATACAGCCAAGTACCCTCTCTCCGGAGGTGCGCTCGCAACCATCAGCACCGGTTCAGAGCAGCCAGCACGGCTCGACCGACTCCGAGCGGACGACAACCCCTGTTGGCTCAGCACGGCCAACACCCTTAGCACGAGCGCAGTTATCATCTGAACACTCGTCACCAGCAGCATCGTCTTCGACAGCGGGATCATCTAGGAGGCCCCCTGGAGTTCTCGCGCCAGCTCTAAAGACAACTCGTGCTGGTCGTGTCATCACACTCCCTCGGCGTTATGTCACATTCGAATAACGTTACACTGCGGGGGGAGTGTGCAGCGGTTGGTGACACGTCACTGTCACCGCCTCGATACCCGCCAGACACTACGCACCGTCTTAAAAGAAGTAGAGATACATCTCAACTTGTTTCCCTCCGTGGAACGACCCACGGGAGTATAAACATTCCAGACTGTTCTACCGCAGCAGCAGAGCAGAGACTGCTCGGACGTTCACGAGAGCAGACGCTCTCGCCCCTTTGCTCGCATGGACTCGTTGTCTTGTCTTCGCGAACATGCTTCGCGCTTTACCACTTAATTGTAACTTATCCTTGTAACTATTAATGATTAATTAAATTCAGTTGTTTTGTTTAAGCTGGCATTATTCATTTCAAACTAATGGAGTCAGATTTTTAACCGTCCTAACAGGAATCCCAACACACTATATAGTATAAATGACTATCTATTTCGGCTATTGTTTCTTTTTACAGATTATTGAAGTTGTTTTTATTAAAAAAATAAATACATCTTAAATTAAAGAATGGGGTTTATATGGAAAATATTCTTTTAGTTATCCATTTTTTTGGTCTGATGAATTTTGATCCAGAACAATAGTTTTTACTTAATTTTCTATCGGCTGTTTTGAGAGCAAGAAAAGTATTTCTAACTATTACAACTATACATGGATTTTCTCAGATACATTCAAAACAGGTTTTGGAGCCTACCCTTCTGGGGGATCGACAGCGATAGCTCGAGGCTTCTGGACATTTCTTTTGTGGAGAACATGACACATCGATCCGTCCATCTTGCAGGCAAGAATTTGCTTCAGCCCGGAATCCGTAAAATACAGATTTCTCGCGACGTAGTCCACAGCTATGTCTTCAGGGACCATCAAACCTATAAGCAGCAAATTGAAAATGCAACCTTTTTCAATTTTGAATCACATGAAATTTAATGTTTTGTATAAAAAGTCATCAGGTGCAAGCATTGAATTAAGTCTATACATCACATAGGAAATGCAAAAAAGACTAAAAATGATTAGGGAAGATACTTAAGAGGACGCATTTTGGACTCTAAATCTCATCTCTCTAGATTTTCCGATATCCAGATGGCGTAGTTTTTGGACCATAATCTGCAACTTATCGCCTGTAACTGTCATGAATAAGATTGAATATGTCCTTTCAAGCTAATTAGCGTCCAGTGCATAGCCTCCTTTTCTATGAAAGGGGGTCTGAGAAGTTGAATGGAACAGATAGTGAACCCGAGCTTGGGGGGGGGGGGGGGGGTGGACACTCGGACCACATGTGCCTCTAGGGCTGGATTAAACATCAGTGTAAGGGGATCAGTGGCAAGGGCCTTTTGGTGAAGGTTTTAGACGGTTCTCCTGGTGTTGCTTTTTCATGTTATGCGCTTACCGTTGGCTCAATAATATTCCTATGTCTATTTTTTAGATCTGATAGTAATATTAATTAAAATTGAGTTTTAAAAGAAACTGAAGTAATAAAGTTTATTCTAAAACAAAAAAAAATGCTTCTAAGAGGCCATTTGAAAGCTGCGAGGCCCGTTTGCTTTGCCTAAGTGGTAATCCGGTCTTGTGTGTTTCCTATTATATTGCTAACTTGTCAATAAATTACTTTTTCCCAGTATTGGATACAAAAAAAAGTAGCATTGGAGATTTTCCTTACGCTGAATAAAAATTAGCACTCATAATAAAAAAATAAAAGCAATTGCTTGAAAAGTTTAATATCAATAACAAAATTAGTTGGTACTAAAAAAGTTTAATTACACAGGAGAATAACAAAGGTGGTTTGCACTAATATTAATAAATAATACAATAATCTAATACAGACAAAAAAAAATTATATACATTTTTTAATAAAACAATAACCATATAATCGTGTTTTGTTTTAATTTTTAGTTGGCGCGGTTTTTTTTATAAGAAAAGTATTACGTATAATAGCTTTGTCCGTCCAACAGTAAATCACCCACCGTCACACAAAGGAGTATTATGACACGCTGTATTACAGTTATAATTTCACACCCACATAGGTTTTAATTGCATTGTTGACAACATTTATTTATCATCAATAACTTTTCAAATAAAAGATATTACTAAAACTAAACAGAATTTTATCTTCGAAAAATATTCGATACTAACTAAGATAAAATCCTCCAAATCACATAAATCATTTTCGTTATATGTTTTTTTCCACAATTTTTTTATTATTGATTAATCATCTTTTAGGAATGCTTGAAAGTAACTAAATAATATACTAACTATCATAACTAATCACAGGTGAAGTCTCTTACACCTTGTAAAATGTTTTCCTTCAAGAAATCCATTTACGGAGCCCGAAGCTAACAAATCGCTTTGTACCATAACATTAGTTAAGCCCACAGTCAATTATTACTTTTCCTACTGCTTTAAAGTAAGCCATCATGATATGGAAACTTCCCAAGTGTATAAATAAATTATGAAATTCTGGTTTTTGTGTAGCCTGAATTTGTAAAGCAATTTTGGCAATTGCAAGATCGTAGGTTACTTGAATGGAAGACTGCTTTACTTCTTCGCAAATTTTTTTTCTTTTGTTTCATAGTCTCCCAAACAACTGATTTATTAGTAGGTGATTCATTTATGAGTTAGATACAAAACTTTTTGTTTCAGGCTATCATTAGAACTAAGTAAACAATTGAAACCAACCCACATTGGAACATTTGGCAACTGGAGTGCATGGCTAATCATCCAAACTGTATCTATCATTTTGTATAACTGTAAATTTGCAGGTAGCGGATATTAGTCTTCATGGTGAGACGACAAAGCCACATCATTCTTCTTTTTTTAGCGAATGGTTCTTCTGGCACATCCACAGTTACAGCTCAAAAGTTCTTCGTCTTCTCTTGTTTGAGTTTAAATGCATTTCGTTGTTAGCAGCGGGTAAATTTACAAACTGTGATTCATCTGGGGTATGCAAATCAATATTCTGGTAAATGATCCCAACAGTATCATGCAATGTATCTTTACCACTCTTAGTTTCCACAAAGCGATCGAAGTTGTCAAAAGCGACCCCAGTACAAAGATGTGGAGATTTTACTATTGTTTCAGGGCATGATTCTGACTTCTGTACTGAAGTATATGTCGCTTCTGTTTCCAGTTCTTCTATGGCTGAATAACTAATGCAATGGCCATATCTATGGATTATGTCAATAATCTTTCGACTGCTAGTTAAACTCTTTAAAGACATTCCGAGCATAATATGTTTTGACATTTTAAATTTTCCATCATGAATACCATATACTACAATAAGATTTCACTTGGCGAATGCATTTCGAACTATTCTTTCGTATTTGATTGCTACCAGCTATCAGAGTGAAGTAAAAGTCCAATAGATTTTGTGAAACCGATGTTTCACCTTCTTTTAAATCTTCTACTGTTATAAGTTGTGGCAGCTTTTTTTTCAGCTTTCAAAACGGATTTTCGTAATATTAAAGCAGCTTTGTGCAGAACATTTTCGTCTTTCAGATTTTCAAATGATTGTTCATCAATAGCAATTAAATATTTATGGAGCGACAACTTTTTTACTTTGAATAGTAAAATATTTAATCTGTTTTTCAAATGCTTTGGTTATCTTCCATTCTAAATTTTGTGCTGTGAAATTTCTCATAATTTCTCGGGATTTTCTTCCCTTTCATTTAGTAATTCCATGTAATATCTATGAAGATAAGACAAAAGATAACACCTTCCTTTTTTAATTATATTTTCAGCAATAAAAGTAGATATTTCTTCAAAGGCAGTTTGATGACGCTGACGAAGATCATTCCAGTAACTTTTGGCAGTTTCTTTTAATGATGATGCTTTGTAAAAATAAAGCACTCGGCATGTTAGATGATAAAAAATCTTAGAAAGGGAATATTTTGCTAATTTATTCATCAAATTCTTATGACATTCATTTTCTTTTTCGAAATTAGAAAGAAGGTCGTTTTTATCACATGAATGTAAAGGTAATCTTTTTGAGCGTTGCTTTTTCATCTTTTTGTCACAAAATATACAGGTAATATTGCTTTGATCCGTACTTACATTACTTTCAACCAAATTATTAGTTTCAGAAGGCGAATCAATATTTTCCAGGTGTTCAGTATTTTCGGGTAAATTTGATAGAACTGTTTCAACTAATTCAGGAACTATACTTGGCTCAGGCATTGTAATAGGGTCAGGTATAGCAGAAGTTGATGGAAATGGAAAAAATTGTGGAACAGAAAATTGTCGTTCAATAGATCTTGGATTTAACTTGGATGTCGATGAACACACTGCTGAGGAACTTTCCATATTTTCCGTTTTTTCTTCCGGAGCAGATTTTTCTGTAATCGTAGCTTTTGAAGAATAATATATTTTCATCAAACCTGTAAATGACTTGTAACATTTTCTATGATAACCACTTTCAAATAAATCTTCCGGTAAAGCAACGTCGTTGAATTTTAAGTCATGTTCTTTTCTATGTTTCAGAATTGTCCGACATTTTTCCAAAGTCTCTTCCGTAAATAATATTAAATTGACATCTAAGTCGTCACAAAAAACGCATTTCAATGTTTCTTCCATGATATTCTTTAAATGAGTGAAAACATTTTTAATTGAAACACTTTATGACGATAAAAACACAGTCGCACTGACTAGACTTGAAATTGTAGTGCATACTAAACACCAAGGCCAGAAGCCAAGATCGGAAATCGGATCATAACATTCGCAGCATCGACGCGAAGCGTCCTTTCTGCACATCGAAATAAGTCCCAGAGGGTAGAATGTCCAATGAAATAAAAGTAAGCCATACGGCCTGTCGAAAAATATGAAGAGCCAACTAGGGGCCAAGCATATTGACCAGGGCCAACATCTTCTCCTCCTTGCTGGTGGCGGCTGCTAGGGCAGCTGCATTTCTCTTAAAGGCCTCTAAGTCGCCGAAGACGTCAGCAATAGCGTCTTTCACTGCTCTCAGGGCCGCAAAAAGGGAGGCAGGATCCTCTGCGCTCTGGGGGCGGGGCACCGACTGGTGCTGCCGCCTGGCGGCACTTCCCGGAAGCTCCCTTTTGGGCGGCTTCGGTCGACCCGGGCAGGTCGCCGAAGAGCTGGGGTGGAGGCCACCGCAGTTGGCACAGCGGTGGATTTGAATGTCGTCTCTGGAGGGGCAGGTGCGAGAATCGTGGCCGAGGCCGCAAAACCGACATCTGGCTTCCATATGGCAGTGGGTGCTTATGTGGCCGTAGTTTTGGCATCTGTAGCACTGGGGGATCCTTGCAACCTTCCTGTAGGGCTCGAAGGAGACCTTCTTGCCCAGGAGGCTGCTCTGCTGGTAGATTGCCTTGAAGTTGCCCGTTCGAACAACAAGGACTTGGAAGAACGGTAGTGGGGCTTTGGTCCGGGCTTTCGTTAGCTGGGCCACCTTGTTAACGATGTATCCCTCCACCACGAGTGCGGCGGTGATCGACTGGGGATCTGTATCACGGGGCAGGCCCTTGACAACCGTCTTCATGAAAGATTGCTTGCGATGCGAGTGGCGGAAGTACCCTAACTTCTCTTCGGCAAGGATATTGACCTTCTCCTCTGCAGTACGTGGGTATAGCTTAACAAACTTATGGAAGGGTTTGCATCCTATGCTACCGCCCACAGCCTCTCGCACTCGCAGGCAGACGGTATCACCGACTTCCCCTCCGAGGAAGAGAATCTGCAATGGTTTGGGAGTCACCGGGGGTCACCGGGGATTGAGCATCCGGTACCATAGGGACATCGACCGCCTGGAATTGGGCATCAGGGATCTTAAAACCAACCGCCTCCGGGAATTGGGCATCCGAATTTGGCTTGGTCTTCTTGGCTGCCGGGACATCCATGCTTCCCTCCTGGGACCGGGCATCCGAGCTTCCTTCCGGGAATGGGGCATCCGGGGTTACAGTCCCTGCCGCCGGGAATTGGGCATCCGACGACAGCTCCATGGACTCGGCCAAGGCTTGAAACTGGTTGGAAGTGGGGATGTTGGTCACAACTTGCGGCACAACCTTCAATCTCATCACTTCGTCAAACTCCTCCTTCATCCGTCTCATTTAGGCCTCGATCGCGCCAGGCTGGCTTAGCCGGTAGCGAAGCTGCTCGACAGTCACATCCATCTCGAATGAATGCGATGATAAAGATGATGAGAAGCCAAGATAACAAAGGTTTTGCATTTATATAACTTTACCTTGGCTCCTCTATTACGTAGCATTCATGAAGTTCCGATCTCCGCGCGCAAGAAATGGTGTGTGTTCATTTGCATAGAGATATTTATGAGCGTCTGGTAGTTGTTTAGCCCATCAGATTTGTCTGGCAGCTTGCAAATAAGTAATAAAATAGGTCTCTGAGTAACATATATAAAAAGCAAGACTGAGATTCTATATTAAGTTGATTTTTTTGGGGGGTGGGGGTGTAATTTTTCGTATTTTATAAAATGACAGAAATAAAACTGAGTCGATAAGCAATAAAAACGAAGAAAGAATTTCGTTTCGATTTAATTAAATTTTTGTTTAATTAGAAAATAAATTAGTAAACAAGTAACCATAGCTGTCTTTAGCTTACAACATTTTCACATCTCCAATGATCAAGCACACAAACCGGAATATATATGTCAATCCACCAACCAACCAACCACATCTCCAATACACACATAGTTCTTTTTTGCTTAACTTCCCCTTCTTGTGGTCCGAGGACGATTGTAGCGCCATGTCACGCCGCCAGATGCGTGGGACAAAGTCTGAACTTGATAAAGACGTTTAAAGCGTCTGGGAAAAGTTTCGGCCGACGGAAAGTGTCTGGGAAATTTATTATTAACTTTTAACATTATTTTCTAAAACATACGTAAAAATCAGCCTTTAAAAAATGACTTAAGTTAACTTATAATTTACCTGCTTTTTGCACCCGATACCTGTAAATTGGCCGTCGGTTCACTCTAGCGGGTATGCATATACTAAAAGTAAATGAAAACTGAACCTAATCCGATACATTTCATCCTTTAAAAAATGACTTAGGTCTGGGAACCCTGGGCTCTCGGTCTATTTTAGTTTGCGCGTTTTGTTTATAAGAAAGGTACTACGTATAATAGCTTTGTCCAACAAGAACTAAACCTATGTCCTGTTTGGTATATAAATACTACTATGAAATTCCCCTATTGACCCAATCACAGTTTATCTTCTCGAAATGCCAGCCGCCGAATGCGTTTCTTCATAAGTCTTTTCATAAAACCCATCCGAACTCATTGCAAAAATCTAGGCCCGTAAGAAGATCCCTGTCCCTGAAAACCAGATGTTACACTCCACAGCCAACGCCCCGGGAGAAGTTCCCCCCTCTTCTTAGACCAGAGGCCAGCCACACCACGCTAATTGACCCCTGCAGAGCGACAGATAACACGGTCATTAGTTCATAGGGTTGCTGTAAATGTACATTTCATTTCTGTGTAACTTTTCATTGCAAATTTCTAAAAAATATAAGTATTTACTTTAAATTTTTTATAACAGTTTAAACCGATGTGGAAAAGTCTATTCTGTTTATGAGTTAAAGAATTTCTGCTCTATCTTTATTCGTTAGAGAGTTGTGTTACGTTAAAGTTAGAACTTAACACGCACTCCATTTTTTACAAACTTCAAAAAATTATTAAAAATACTAAATGTGTGATTTTCACAAAACAAATTACTTTTATGAAATCTACTCCTTCCGTTCTTTACAATGATACAAAAAACTAGTAACCTTTTATTAAAATTGTGCCGGTAATTGTTTTGCGAATATTCTCCATAGGAATAGCATTACGATTTTTAAGTTGTGAAATTCCTAATCGAGTCCTCTTAAGTATCCAAACTGCAAAAAATATTAACATTATTGGAAATTTTATAAAAAAGGGAACGAATTTGAGAGTAACTCCCAAATTCGTTCCCTTTTTTATAAAATTTCCAACAGTGTTCCCAGGGAGTTCTTTACAGATGTAAATTAACCAGAAAAGCCTAATTACTAAATACAACCAATAGTTAAACTAATTGTCATTTTATATTGATTTCTTAAAACATCATGAAGATTCATTTTTCAGAAGATCTTTCCATCACGAATAATACGCTTGGGAAAATTACGAAATCGAATGGAAATTTACTATAACCTCTAGAATCCTCTACTTCAAAGCTCTAAGTTTATTTTAAACGCCAAGATTTATTTCAATTTTTACATTATACAATTTTGGATTGCCATCCCAATTTATTTACGTCTAAATCTACTCAAAAAGTAAATGAACTTACCATTTTCCAAAATTTCTTGAAATCCGTTCCCGTCTATTTTGGAGGAATAGACCGAGGACCTGTTCGAAATTTCAACCCAGTAGACTCGCGACTCAAGGGGGTCAACATCGACGGCAGCAGCTTTGAGGACAGCTTTCTTGATGAGGAAATAACGTCTAGTACGCAGATACATGCCCCGGATTTCTTGTACGGTGGAGAAAACCAACAGGGGCTCAGGACCCGAAGCTCTGCATGTGTTGTTAATCAAATCGTAGCCATCCATACAAGAGCAACTGTAGCTCCCGATCAGGTTCGTACACTGTTGACTGCAGAATCCCTCGTTAGAACATTCGTCTATATCTAAGCAAGTTATGTTGTCCCTGTGAAGTTTGAAACCGTCATTGCAAAAACATTCGGGGCCGCTTGGTGTAGGTCTGCATTTTTGGGAGCATGTAGAGTTGCCGCAAAGGTCACCTGCAACGATAGTGTCGATACAGTTATGGAAAGAATTAAAGGTCAAGATGTTGGCCAATTGATAAAATTGATAATTTTATTTTAACTGTTCACATTGTACCTTGATTATGAACACTAAACGTTTAGCTTATATTGCCATGACAGATGCTATTGGGAACTGCTTCTACACACGTTAGATTAAGTCCTTAAAAGGTAGTTTAAAAACTCACTGCAGTGTTTTCCTTCATCGCTGGCGTCTGAACAGTCTTTTTTACCGTCGCAGACACGCTGGCGATCCAAACAAGTTCCAGAAGAGCACTGGAATTCAGTCGGAGGACATACAGCCCCAGCTGCAAAAAGTGATATTTTGTATAACCATTGCATATAGTGTCGATGAAGTTACTAAAATAATGAAAGGTCATTTAAATTAGCCGAATAAAATGCAGGCCAAATAAAGATAAAATGGATAGATTTGTTGTCACTGTAAGATATTAATTTAGCTTTTAAATGCTAAGTTTTAGTAAATGTCATTTTGCTACGGTAATTTCAGTAAACTGTTAAAAATTTCAGTTCAACGTTGAACCAAATTTTGGTGAAAAATCAAAGAACTTCTATTAGATACATCATAAAATGGTTCAACCAAATATCACATTCTGGAAATAGACCTGCTTTCACGAAAAATTGGTTCGACTTCTACTCCAATAGCACGAAAATTCGGTTCAACTTCTACTAACTAAAATCGATAATTTAACTGTTTACTCGACGTATTACGAGGCGTTATTGGCTGTGTTTAAGCTCCTTATAAGGATGGCTAGAAATAGGCAGCCGTATGCAAATCATTATTTTATTTTATTGATGTTTACAAATGGTAAGAAATGAAGAAATTTTTACAATGTCTCATGACAGTAAAGGCAATAACTGTTCTAGATCTGATGAATACGTCTTTATAGAAATGTCAATTCTCTCTACGTATAGCGTATGTACTTTATGTTTATGAAACTGGCAATTTGGTACAGCTATGATATAATGCCCGATTGAATTTTGGTTTTAGTTTTAGTTTGAATTATCGTCGCACTAGAGCTAGCTACACGAGGGCTAATTGAATTTTGGCATTGGCGGCTTTTGGCGAAGTTGAAAATTTAACGTATGATAGCTATTCGCATCCAGTTGTATGAGTTAGTTTTAATTATCGTCACACTAGAGCTATACACGAGGGCTATTGGCCACGGCCGTCTTAATTAAGAACCACGGTCAAGTGACAAGCCGACCTGGGTAGGCACATAATGCCTATCGCATTCTAGGCGAACGTCTTTACCGACTAGGCTCCCCAGCCCTGTCGAGTGGTCGCATATAGAGTGGAATGTTTATCACATTTTGGGCATTTTCAAGTGTAAGAGGGCAAATAAAAACTGGCCATTATATTATAGCTATTCTGGTAATTTTAACACGGCCTTTGGGAAAGCCCTCTAACTCCTAGATCCTAGATCTGGATACAATGAGACTTCTTTTTTAAAAATTTAATGCTGATATTAGAATGGGAGGTAATTATAATATCCTGATGGAGTGCTGACCAGTGGAGAGGGGATCAATTGGTATAAAATTAAAGTTTACATTAAAAAAATTCACCGTTAGTAAGGAAAAGGGTACACC
>JAFNEN010001535.1:0-29098 GCA_019343175.1 Oedothorax gibbosus | reverse complement strand
ATTAAAAAATCTATAATAATAAAAGAAAGAGTCTGTGTGTCTGTCGTGAAAACGGTATTAAAAGACTATTTCGTGCTTGTAAATGAATGTTTAAGTGTTTTAATTAATTCGAAGTTATAGAGAGCGGGGCAGTTTAGTGGTTTGAAATCTTGAGTCTTCGGAAATTGTTATGGCGTTTATTGGCTTTAAGTTATGCACCGGAAGATTTATCTAGTTTTATTGGTAACGAAAGAATTTTTAAAATTTATTTTTAGTAGTATTTTTAGTGTTATCACTAAGTATTTTGCTGTACATGGGTGAATAATCTGAAAACGAACCATTCTTGTTCCCGCCAGTTTTAAAAGTAATATAGGCTTTTAAAAGCAACGTAAATATAGTTGATAGAGTATAAAACCGAAAGAATTATTGTTTGGTTTCACACTTATGGTGACACAGCGAGTTACTTTAACAACGCCGCTAACCTTTTAAAAAATTGCGAATTTTGATTTTTTATTAAAATTAAAAACTTAAATAGTTAAGAACTCTTTTAAAACCATATAGTTCAGAAATATAATTTTAAAATAATTATTTACTGAGTTGAGAATTTAAATTAAAACCTCGTATTTCTATAACCCTCAGAGGGTTGGGAAGAAAAAAAAATGGCTTGTCGAAAACCAGTCGTGTCGAAGTATCCAGTGAAACTACACAACTGTGGCACAGTGTTCTTTATTAAATAGTAAGTTACAAAGACGAAGGTCTTCTTGCTCCTGTGCTATGATTAGCTCTACTTTCCTCCATATACTTTTTTCTTCGCTATTTGAAGTACATGGATCTTATTTTGATTTCCGTGAATTCCAGGAATCGGATAATAGAAAATTATCCCAATGAATCCATCCGCATATCCAGTGGATTGTATGTGCAAGTCGTATAGTCATTAAAGGTACTTGGTTACAACTTTTATGCCACATGCTCCAGAATACATGACAGCACAGTTTCCACTATATGGGTCGTTATCGTTGTCCGAAGTTGAAAACTTCATCGCCTTATGGTAGGACATGGAGTCACCTGTTAAAAGTATAAAAGTTAGCCAAATAGTATCAGTGAGGCCCAGTGGCTTAGCGGAAGTGCTTCGCATTGCATGCCTAGCACCCCAGAGCCCTTGGTCATGTAAGCTGAAATGGGCACGGCAGGCCTTGTCCCACTAATGGGCTGTTGCGCCGAGGAGTTTAGAAATAGAATCCGTTAATCCGTTACTTTTTGGCAATCGGTTACTAACATGTTTTAGTATCGCCATTTAAAAACGACTATAATAATAAAGGAAAGAGTATGTGTCTTTCTGTTTGTGGACCGTGAAAGACCTACTTATACTGCCCTCAGAAATTCGAAATTCTTATTATAGATTCCTTTAATACCTACGTGTGCACCTGAAGCTGACCTAAGCCAAAAGTTCAGCTTTAAATACCGTTACATAGTGAGATATCCCATTATTATCTTCATAAATTAGTTCTTAGTCCGTATAGTGGGAGAAGTCCTATACCCTTTCGTATATTTTTGAACCATAGATAGCATTTCTAATTCGGGATGCTACAGTTCAGTTTAACTAACTTATGTGGTTACAAACGGTTTCTAAACTATTCCTCCATATCAACGTTTGTAGTATACTCTCCGAGAATGTCTAATTGTTTCCTACATTTTTGTAACTTCAAAAGCTTTTGCATATCTACATAATAAGAACTTATATTAATAATACTATAGTAATAAAAATTATGATAATAAATTAAGCAATCCATATAGCGTAAGTTTAAAAAACAATTAAAGTTAAGACATCTTTTAAAATAAGTGAGTAATAGAAGAAGACTATAATATATTTTTTCAGATAATATATTCTCAGATAATTTATTATCTTCAGCTAACTTACCGGCGTTTCCACTATACCCATCAATATTGAGTTGGTATTTTTTATCTTCGTCTTCTATCCAAAACTTATCGTAAAGAGCGTAAGCTGATGTTCCATTGTGATGGCGCATGTCGAAGCGAACTGAATAAGAACCTTGGTTGGTGAGGGTAAATATTAAATTGTTTCCTGCAACGATACGGTAATAGTAATTAACATTAGTAAAAGGTTGCGCAAATAAAAGTGGTCCCGGCATAGAGATATGAATATAGGGAAAATGCTGGGCGAGAAAAACTATTGAAGTTACTTAAAAATTATTAACTCCAAGTTGAATTCATAAACTATTTAAGTGTTCAATGTCTTCACTTGGCAAACCTGTTTTTGCTTTGGTTGGTTTGGTTGTTACTGAACTAGAGCTGCAAATGGACTATAGGCGAGTTCCGATCTTAATGCGAGCTGTGTAAGTGTGCGTTGATCAGATCAGTGCACATCAGATGAAGATGGTATAGTTCCAGGTAAATAATTCTTCAAGAGTCTGTTTGGGCTTAATATTGAAGCGATTTATGGCTTCACACGGCAAACCTATTTTTGCATTTGTTTTTGATTTGGCAGCATTTTCTGTCTCATCCCTACTTCTAAGCCGGGCCACTTTTATTTGCGCCACTCTGTATAAATATATGAAGGGGCAAATTCAATCAATCTATAGCAAAAAGTATTTTTATTACCAATCCAAAAATCTTTTTCTAGTTGACCAAATCCATTCTTATAAAATTCCCAAGTTTTATTAAAGTAGTTCATTGCTTTTCCGAAGTTCCCTCTTCGTTGCAGCACCTTTAAAAAATGAAATACGTCTTTATTACTATGAAATTAATGACACCCTTACTTGTAATTTCCATTACTTTTTGTTAATGAAGTTGTTTCAGATGATGAAACTCTCCTGTTTTATTTTTTGCCCTTGCCCTGCGATTTCATTGACTAATTTGATTTCACTCACAAAATTAGTGTTTTTTTCGTCTGCTGTTTTTTATATTTTATTTAGAGTTATTTACGTGAATGCCTATTTTTATTCTTGATATTTAGTAAACATTATCGGTTTTAATTCGATTAAATTTCAAGTATAAAAGCCTTACTTAAACGTCAATGTTGTTTCAAAACTTCGGTTCATATGATATTTTGTCTTAAACGGAGAAATTAAGCGAAATTGTCGGACAAGAATTTAACGTGATTGATGAACAGAGAGAAGCCTTAGTTCTACTGAAAGAAAAGTTTGCACACAACATTTGTTTCAGTAAAGTAAGAAAACATTGCATTGTTCAAAACAAATACAATTACAGAAGAACTAAAAACGAAAACAATACCGATGGCACCGTTGCCACTCACGACATAAAGCATGCTTATTGCTACCTAAAATTCCCTGCGATGCTACGGTTGTGGAAGTAAAAATGCAGCATAAAATTAAGTATTTTTTTTGTCAATGCGTACACTAGTGGGCATTTTATTCGAAATTGAATTTTAAAACTTATGTTAGTCTCGTAAATTTTTAACCTATATTTTTATTACACTCTACATTGATATTTCATTATAGTATCTAAAGCTTTTCTTGTCTTTTATTAATGTACATGATATTATTGTAAAGCATAAGAGGCTTTGAAAAAAATAGTACTAAATTAAAAAAAAAATCGTAAGTTATAGAGTGAAATAATTTTTAAACAGTGCTGTTTATATTAGAGTCCCCAATGGCAACAATGTTAGAGAAATTATTTTCAAATTCGCCGAAAAGCATCCAATTCCACCCAGTGTCCTGTATAAAACGTGAGCAACTCAAAATTTCTTTTTTAAAACAACGCAATATATAGTAGAATTAAAAAAGCGCAAAATTCTTTTAGAAAGCTTTTCAAGGTTTGGAAGTCGTCAAACTTAAACATTTCTCTTAAACTAAAAATCTATAATGCTATTATAAAATCTATACTACTTTATGGCTATGAAACTTGGAAAATTACAAAACAACAGGAAAATAAACTAAACCCATTTCACACTAAATGTTTAAGAAAGATTCTAAAAATTTATTGGTTAGAAAAAATTTCAAACCATAATCTATATATCAAAACAGCAGACAATCCCTTGACAAATGACATAATGATAAAAAGGTGGCATTGGGTTGGACATGTGCTAAGAAGGAGCCCCGATTCTAACGAACGGATCGCTTTAACTTGGTCTCCTGACGGTAAAAGGAAGAGAGGCCCAAGGCTGACGTGGCGACGAAACATCTTGAAGGAGAGAGACCATCTTGGTTGGCCAAGCTGGGCAGTTGCCAGGGAGGCCGCACTGAACCGGAGGATCTGGGTTTCAACAATTGCGGCCTCATGCGCCTATAAGGCGTGACGAGTCTCAAGGCAAGGCAATATATAGTGGACATAAAGGATATTTTGTAAAGTACACAAAAATACTGCTTATACAAAAATTGGTAAACAAAAGGGTTTGATTTTTAGCTTACTTTCCTTTTTTAATTCGAAAGAATTGAATAAGTTTAAAAGTAGGTGATCTCATGCTAAAGATGTCCGTTTCTCTGTCCGTACGTATCGCCCCTCCAAATCCAGTTTTAACCGTATCTTAAAAATACCTTTTTTTGTTAGAAAGGTATGGCTATATTGAATCTTCTGAATAATTCTCCGCAATGTCAATTATCATCACTGCAAGAGTTATTGCGAATTTCCAGCAAAATGTGAACTGTGTTATTTTATCCGAAATTGTGTCCTGGCCTAGATTACATGGCAATTTTTAAGTCTACGGGTAAGCATTCAAACTCTTTGAAGAGCCTGAAACCAATCGGACATACATATTTAAAATGTATGCTGCTATTAGCATGATGTGATTATAACGTCCTAAGGGGGAGCTGACTAGTGGAGAGGGGATTGATTGACATAAAATAAAAGTTTACATACAATACAAACCCTCATTGTTAAGGGTACTCCCGTGCAACGCCGGGTATATGAAGTTAGTTTAACGTTAAGAAGTTCGCAGTATTTAAGCGTAGACCAAATTTTCAAACACGTCAGATTTCGCTTGAACGGATACTATAAGATTTTTCCTGTTGCTTCCATTTTAAAAGCTAGTAATTTTACATTATTATTCTTCTAACTGCAAATGCCGTAAAATACTTATAAGTTTTGTTATATTTTACTACTATTTGTCTAATTATAACTATTTATTAGTTACTTCTCATTTATTAATTGTTTATTATTATTTATACAATTTGTCATAATTGGGGGAGGGGGGTGTAGCATTAAAATGTCCTGACTTTGGATTCTAAAAATCTGGTCATATTATCTCTAGAGTTCTCGAATTTCAATTAATATGAAAACAAATTCGAGGTGGAAACCATAACAATTTCACCTACCGTCCACCCACCCCCGTCCGTTACCATATCGCAGTAGACTTCGACGGATTTACCAGACATCTTTCTGTGCCTCGGCCAAATGGTGTACACGCCGTTGATTCGGTTCCCGTTCATGAGGATCTCTTCGCAATCTACTGGCTTTGGAAAACCTATGAGTAGAAATTATGTAACTTCAGGGCAAATGAGACCGAATGGTCGCGGGTTTCCAAACCAAAGTGCCTCTGTCCAACGCTTAACAAATGATTTTCTTAGCCACATTTCTCCGGCTGTATTGAATATTTTTACAAATGTTTTTTTTTATAAGATAAGTGTATTTGGCTTACAGGGCTCTATATTCCCTCATTTTGAAATTTGGTTCAACTATTTTGTTGCACAATTATTTATTGAAGATGAAAAAAGTATTTGAACCAATTTCAAAAAGTATTTTGTTGTAAAAATATTTATTGAAACTAAAAAAAACTAATCGAACCGCTTTCAAAAAGTAGGTTTATAGAGCCCTGTAAGTCAGCTACATTTATCATATAAAAATGTATAAAAAATTCAATAAAGCCGGAGAAATATGACTTAATTATGTTAGTTTGAACTATCGTCGCACTAGAGCTACTCGAGAATTATTGGCAACGTTCGTCATAATTTAGAAGCGCAGTCAAGTGACGAGCCGACACATGTGTAGGCAACCAAACGCAACCCCAACGCAACCAAAAATGTGGTTTAAAAAATCTTTTTTTTTCTCAATTGGATTAACATAGGACACTTTGGTTTGGAGAACCGCGGTCGTGTGGTTTCATTCTCCCTTAAGATAACCTGTAACATCGAAATCTGTATGCAATTTAGAAGACAAATGAGGAATTATTTAACAATTGTTTGTTTAGATATGAAAAGTTATTATTAAACAATAGGGTGGAAAAAAGTAAAAGGCAAAAAGCTTTTAAAGTGCAATTTTTCTGGCAATATTTTTTAATACTTAAAATAGGGATAAAAATAATCACAATGTTTGACCAATACAAGAATGCGTATCTGCTTCTAGTTTTTATATATTTAAGTTTTAATAGTACAAATGCCAAACTTGTTTGTTTACTTTAAAAACTGCATTCTTTCCCTAATAATTTTTAAAATTGTCTTTTTTACTACATATTTACCAGTGCTTGATTATCATGCCTTCTAATTTTAATAAAGCAATTTTATTTGTTTCTAAATATATAAGATAAAAATCCATAAAACAAAAGTCAAATTCGCGTAAAAAGTATTTTCTTCGTCACCATCTCTTACATAAAGAGGAGTGGTGGACGCCGCAATTAGATTAAAAAGCTTTTAAAAAATATTAATTTTACTGAAAATATGCAATACACTTTTACATTACATGAAACTCACGTTACCGAAAACGTCGTTTGGCGTAACATGATATGCTCTGGGCGATTTTCTTTTTAAAACTCCTCTACAGTTTTAAAATAAACATGGAACATTTTTAAAATATTCTGTCAAGAAGAAAAACTTGTTAATTTGAATAAGTTTTTCGAAATACATTGGAGATTGGATTGGAGTTTCGGATTACATCCAGTTCTTGGACGGTTTGCTTAGTTTAACAATCTTACTAAGCTACGTGTCGTTGATATTTCAGACATAGTCAACTATTGAATCAATCCAAATCGCCGTTCTTTTTTTGGTCTGACAGATCACCCAAAACTTATTTCCTAATTTCAACAGACAAATCACATAGAAATTGCACGTAAATGGACAAGAAAATCAAGCCTAACGCCATAAGCCATTGCAAGAGGATTGTGTTTTTACCGGAAGTTACGTATATCGCTTACTTTAAAGTCAATTACCGACAAACTTAATTAAATTTTAACTGTGTGGATGATACCATTCGGTGTGTTTCTAAAAGGACTGTTGTTTGCAAATGAATTTGAAATTTATGCAACTCTCTTAATGTTTGAAGTGCTTAGTGGAAGAACGTGCTAAGTGACAAAAAGGTGAAAACGAGAAAATGAGATGTAAAGTTTTTCGTTTGCACTCAGATATGTTGAAAACGGTACTTGCAAACCCTTAAAAAATATACTGAACTTTGAGTTTAAGAAAAAGAGAAAGCTTGTTATCGTTAAAGAAGTTAGTAATATGTTCATTGACACCATCAAAATCTAAATTTTTTCAAAACTGTCACTTAGCACGTTCTTCCACTAAGCTCTTTATTTAGTTTTAATGGATTTCTTATAATTTTACTTTTTATAACTTATATAACGTAGAGAGCTAAGCATTTTATTTATCTCACAAAACTTACATTCATTAGTGACTTGACTGCTTCTTTCGACTTTGTTATCTAAATCAGTGGAATCATTTTCGATTGAAAATGCAGAACATAGCGCTGAAGTAATCACTAATACGAAAAGTTGAATTTTCTTCCTAAAAAATATACATGTATAATTAAACAATAAATATAGATTAATTATACTCTTTTATTAAGTAAACCTAATTTTTATATATTTTGACGGATGGATTTATAAACTGAATTTTCACTTTCTTGGGTTTTTTAGTTAGCAGTTTTAACTCTGCATTTTTAACTTAGCAGTTAACTTTAGCAGTTTTTGATTCAATATGGGAACCACACAGTTTCAACATCTATGTACAGTGTACACATTTGTTTTCTTTATTTAAAAATTCATGCATACAAAATTTAAATATGAAATATATTTTTTTCATTCATGCATAAAACGTTTAAAAATTAATAATATGTTCATTTTAAAAACCATAGAATTAAATAAAATTTATTTGAAAAATCAAATCGATTTTTCAAATAAATTTTATTCAATTCTATCGTTTATAAAATGAACATATTATTAATTTTTATAGATTTTTTATACACTAATGAAAAAGTATATTTCATTTTAAAATTTAATAACATTTCAACGTAAAGAAGGTATTCAGGAATTTTCGTTATAATTATAAGTATACTTACATGATTTGTCTGCTTTGGTTAGCAACGCTCACACAAAACGAATTTCAAATGTATCTGATTTAAATTTACGCCTCTAAACTTCATTGTTTTTATATATCATTTTTATATCTCATTTTTATACGCCTTCTGAAATGTTTGATAATGGCAACAATGAAGACTCAGATAGGGACGAAAAAGAAACTAGTTTTAACGACGAGATAACTCATTGAATTCACAAATTAATTGTCTGTTACTTTTGAAATATAGTCTGAAGTTGAGGTACTACTATTTGAATAAATAAAAACTTGCTATCGCTATGCAAAGAAGTGAAAGTAAATTGTGCATCACTTTTAATCGTGTATAATGTGAAAAAACTATTGTTTCAATAACTTGGAGATTCTGAAATTACATTTTTGTGGTTTTCAAGTACCGTTTTTAACAGATCTGAGTGCAAAGTACAAATTTTAAAGCCCATTTTCTCGTTATTACTATTTTTCTGCTTAGTACGTTTTCCCACTAAGCTCTTATCAATTAGTATAACATCATTAATAAATTAAATAAATATATATAGTACAAACACAAAAAAAACTTCTGTTTAATGAAGTTAATTTAATCATGAAAGATCAAATTTTTTTCCAACTCAAATTTTGTCGGTTTTCTATTTTTTGAATTACAGTTAACTCAGAATGGGGATGATGGCAAAAAATAACTTGAATGTCCTGCACTTTTAGAAAAGTGGGAGGTACAGAAACTTTTATAAAACAAGAAGTTCTAAAAGTACTGAAACAGCCTACTTTCCTGTTACTTAAATATCTACAGAATTTCTTATTTGAGGTTTGTAACAGTAAATGTCATCAACAACCGTTTCTACATAAAATATACAGAGTAGAAACAAGAAGTTCTTAAAGAACTAATATAGCATACTTTCCTGTTACTTAAATACCTACTGAAATTCTAATCGGTAAATATCATCAACAACCGTTTCTACACTAGATTTATACACATTAGTAGTGAGAAAAGGACAGTTCAACATCAGTGGTGGGTCGCGGGTCAGATCAACCACTGATAACGCCTATGACGTAGTTGGACTATGACGTACGCTCGTGGTGCCATCTATCGGTAGGGAATGGAAGTAAAAATAATGTTTATGACGTATGATTTTTATGATTTTAGAGTACTGTGTCCCCTTAAATAACCACAGTACTGAGAAACAAAGTATTTGTATTTATTTTAATTTTCATTTAACACAACGAAAAGCATCCAATGAAGACCTTTTGTTAATTTTACGAATCATCTATTGAAAAGCGTTACCGTTTCTTATTTTATAGAAACAATATTTTACGTGCTGCCATCTATTATCAATTTGTGAAGGTTAAAGCCGACCTGAGTTTTTCTGCAAATACTTAAATAAATCTCAATTTTTAACAGTTATTTATGTAACCAATGATATATATTTAAAATGAAAGGAAATTGAAATAAATATCAGAGAAACTAAATACTTATAATTTCCAATTAAAATCAATTTTTAGATCTAATTTGCATACAATATCTTTCTTTTTTTTAGCATATTCATCTTAATCTTCCGTGAGTTTTTTATAGAAAGATTTTACGAATAATAAAACCGCAAGAATATTTTTTATTATTTTAACCTACTTTAATTTTTTTTTCAATTCAAAAGAATTTTTTAGCCTACTTTTCTTTTTTTAATTCGAAAGAATTAAAAAAATGAAAAAGTAGGTATTGACATGCGGTCGATGTCCGTCTGTCCGTCTGTCCGTCTGTCCGTCTGTCCGTCTGTCTGTCCGTACCCCCCTTCCAAAATCGGTTCTAATCATCGGATCTTAAAAATTCTTTTTTTGTTAGAAAGCTATAACCTCAGATACCCAACTTTCATACTTTTTGTCCGTCTGTCTGTACGTCCGGACGGACATAAATCTACTATCTGTCGGCGAATTTCCCATTGAATTAGCATTGAAATTCAATTTTGAGTCATTTAAATCACTGTAGGTATTGAAATGCGGTTGATTTCCAACTGTCTGTCTGTCCATCTGTCTGTCTGTTCGTATGTCTGTCTGTTCGTATGTCTGTCCGTCTGTCTGTCCGCCTGTCTGTCCGTTTGTCTGTCTGTCTGTACCCCCCTTCCAAAATCGGTTCTAATCATCGGATCTTAAAAATTCTTTTTTTGTTAGAAAGCTATGACCTCAGATACCCAACTTTCATACTTTTTGTCCGTCTGTCTGTACGTCCGGACGGACATAAATCTACTATCTGTCGGCGAATTTCCCATTGAATTAGCATTGAAATTCAATTTTGAGTCATTTAAATCACTGTAGGTATTGAAATGCGGTTGATGTCCATCTGTCTGTCTGTTCGTATGTCTGTCTGTTCGTATGTCTGTCCGTATGTCTGTCCGTATGTCTGTCCGTCTGTCTGTCCGCCTGTCTGTCCGTTTGTCTGTCTGTCTGTACCCCCCTTCCAAAATCGGTTCTAATCATCGGATCTTAAAAATTCTTTTTTTGTTAGAAAGCTATGACCTCAGATACCCAACTTTCATACTTTTTTTCCGTCTGTCTGTACGTCCGGACGGACATAAATCTACTATCTGTCGGCGAATTTCCCATTGAATTAGCATTGAAATTCAATTTTGAGTCATTTAAATCACTGTTGCCAAATCAACAATGACATGAGAAACTTTATTTATTTAAATATATTTGAAGCAAAATAATATTTTCATGAATCAGTTTGGAATGACGTCATAAAATGTAGCACAATTTGATTCTTTGATTGTTCATTAATTATCTAACAAGAAAGCGGCAAGGCATACTTTTGCATACAATTATGCTTAGTTTTAATTTACATTTCTTATTTTTTTTAATGCAGTTTGGAGTTTCATTACTTTTGTTATTAATAAATATTTAATTATTCTTCGAACTACAAATAAATCGCGAGCAGACGATAAATAATATTTAATTAATTTGCGAAATAATATTAAGGAAAATAGTTGATTTTGGCTTTTAGAAGTTTAAATTATTAGCTGGATGCTGTGTTTCGATTTTTTTTTTCTAATCTGTATAAATCTAGTGTAGAAACGGCTGTTGATGATATTTACTGTAAGAACCTAGTTTTTTCCCGATTAGAACTTTAGTAAGTATTTAAGTATCAGGAAAGTAGGCTATTTTAGTTCTTTATGAACTTCTTGTTTTTTTAAAGAAATGAAAATTTAGATATTGACATGCTGAAGATGTCCGTCTTTCTGTCGTACGCCCTTCCAAAACCTGTTCTATCCGTCGGATCTTAAAAATTCTTTTTTTTTGTTGGAAAGATATGGCCTCAGAGACCCATCTTTCATACTTTTTGTCCGTCTGTTTGTACGTCTGTTTGTACGTCTGGGCGGAGTTTCCACTTTTTCGGCGAATCGCTCATTGAATTAGCATTGAAATTTAATTTCAAGTCATTTAAATTATTGTTGCCACATCAACTATGACATTAAAAACTTTATTTTAAAATAATGTTTGAAGCAAAATTTTCTTTTGTCATATATCAGTTTAGAATGACTTCATAAAATGCTGCACAATGAGATTCTTTGATTTTTCCATATTTGTTTACTAAGAAAGCTACAAGGCATTGTATTTTCGCAGAAAAACCTGGTTAGTTTTGATTTACATTTCGTATTTTCAGTGCGGTTCTGAGTAGTTTTGTACATAAATAAATATTAGTAACTAAGAAAGCGGAAAAGCGTTGTATTTTTTGCATAAAATACAGGTTAGGTTTTTTTTAGTGCAGTTTGGATTCGTTTCATGTTTTTTTATTAAAAAATATATTTAAATATTATTTAAACTACAAATAAATTAAGCAGAAGAAAAATAATATAAACTAATTGATTTTTTTTGCTGAAAATAGTTGATTTTGTCTTTTAGAAGTTTAATAAAACTGGATGGCTGTGTTTGGCAATTATTTTTAGCCTACTTTTCCTTTTTTAATTCGAAAGAATTAAAAAAAAAGGAAAAAGTAGGTATTGCCATGCGGTCGATGTCCGTCTGTCTGTCCGTACCCCCCTTCCAAAATCAGTTCTATCCATCCGATCTTAAAAATTCTTTTTTTTTTTGTTAAAAAGCTATGACCTCAGAGACCCAACTTTCATACTTTTTGTCCACCTGTCTGTGTGTCCGAACGGATATAAATCTACTATCTGTCGGCGAATTTCCTATTAAATTAGCATTGAAATTCAATTTTCAGTCATTTAAATCGCTGTTGCCAAAAAAATATTTTTTGCATACAATTATGCTTAGTAGCTTTAATTTACATTTCTTATTTTTTAATGCAGTTTGTAGTAGTTTCATTACTTTTGTTATTAATAAATATTTAATTATTTTTCGAACTACAAATAAATCGAGCAGACAATAAATAATATTAAGTTGATTTGCGAAAGAATATTAAGGAAAATAGTTTATTTTGGCTTTTAGAAGTTTAAATTATAGTTGGATGCTGTGTATATTTTTTGTGTGCGATTTTTTTTCTAATGTGAGTAGAGAGAAAAGGACAGTTCAACATCAGTGGTGGGTCGCGGGTCAGATCAACCACTGATAACGCCTATGACGTGGCGCCATCTACCGGTGAGGAAATAAATGATTTTAATGTAAAATAGGGTGAAAATAAATTAATTTTAGCTCGAAAAATATTAAAAAGTGAGTTTTTGACGATTCGAACCCCCGATCTCCAAAAGCGAACGTGGCTCAGCGACTTGCTGCGTGTTAGTGAACTGAGCCACGTCCGCTCGACAATATGTGAAGAATTAACGTTTATTTGCGGTTTCTATAAGTGCTCATGGTGCCATCTAGTATAAAATATTTCATTTAATCCTGTCTAAATGGTGAAATAAACTCGAAATACTTTTGTGGGATCTTTACTTAATAATTAAGATAATCAGTGATATCTGATTTTAATATATATTTCTATGAAATATATGATTTATATGTTGTCATTGAGATTATGGGAAATCATGATCTTAAGTGGTAGCGCCATCTAGTGTTGAGATTATAAATGATTTTAATATGTATTTCTGCGAGAAAATAATAGTTTTATGCGTCGAACTTTAAAAGTGATTCAGTAACATTTATTGGAAGACTATTAAGTTTATGTGATAAAATATTATTTAACATAGTTAATAAATATTTATGGTAAAGGATATTTAATGTTATACATTATTTAAAACTATTTTTCTACTAAAGATCAAGTAATTTTTTTCTGTCATTGAAACCATTATGTTCTAATCATTCTCGTATGAATACAAAGTAATTGGTTCTTATTAAAATTCTGTTTCAGAATGTGTATAGTAAATATAATACTAACATTTATTTAAAGATTCAGAAAATAGTTATATTTTTGATATTTTAAATTATATAATTCATTTTTATATAAAGATTCAGAAATACTTAATTTTTAATATTTTAAATTATATAATACTAACATTTATTTTTACTAAAGATTCAGAAAATAGTTAAATTTTGATATTTTAAATTATATAATACTAACATTTATTTTTACTAAAGATTCAGAAAATACTTAAATTTATTATTGTGTTCTACATAATTCTTATATCTAAAATAATGAGATAGTCTTTTCAAAGAAATTTTTTTTATTACTGGTAATCATATATATGCAATTCCAATAAAATTCATGTGTGGTGACATTTACAATCTAAAAATGTTTTGCACTGCTTCAATAAGAATTTCTTTGAAGATCCTATGTACTATTTTAATATGAAGAACAAGTTGCAAAAAAATTAACACTGTGTAAAAATGTATACTTGTTTTAAGAGTTAATAAATATTTCCATATTTTAGCTTCCACACTACGTTTATAACGTAAAAAGTGGAAGGTTTTATAATCGTTCAGTCCGTCTGTCCGTCTGTCTGTCACCCACTTTCACAGAAAGAACCACAAGTCCCACAGACAAGTGGGATACGTCATTTTAAAGCAAAAAATATTCCAAATTTCATTAAAAAATTTAAATTAGAAGTTTATTTAAAATTTAAATAACTAATTTTTTTTATCTACATTGAAATAACATGCAAATTCTATTTTTATTCATATTTTCACTGTTGTCATCCACAAGTCCCACAGACAAGTGGGATACGTCATTTTGAAGCAAAAAATCAGATTAGGCTACATGCCAAATTTCATTAAAAATTTAAACTAGAAGCTTATTTAAAATTTAAATAACTAAAAATTTAATCTACATTGAAATAACATGCAAATTCCATTTTTATTCAATATTTTCACTGTTGCCATTTCGTTAAACGTACGAGAAACTTTTGTTAAAATAAAAATACACTTTTGAAAAAATATTTATTTATGTGATATAATTCGGTTTGGATTGTTGTATTATCACAATAGAGTTCTTTTAATGGTTCTATATATATGTATGTAGAAAGATGCATAGAGAATTCTAACTTAACATTAAAAAAATATGCTAAGTTTCGCTTTTATTTTTAAAGCATCAATTGTACAAATTATAAATTTTTTGAACTGTAAATTAATTTAACAAATTATAAATAAGTGAATTTTCGAAAGAAATGTAAATGGGAAATTGTGGCGACAAAAATATTTATTAAAAAAGATTACATCATTATTCTTCGAACTTCAAACAAATTTAGCAAACGATAAAGTCTAATTATTAAATCTGAGAAAGAAGATTAATGAAAATAGTTAATTTTGGCGTTTAAAAGTTTGAATTACAAATAGCTAAAGGCCCTGTTTTTATTAGAATTAAATCACATTTGCCATTCGCAATAATCGCTCGAGAAACTTTAATTCTTTTAGACAATAAATTAAAATAAATTTATTTTTGCAACATCGATCAGTTTGAAATGACGTCAAATATATTTCACTACGGAATCCTTGTATGGTGATATGAAATGTTTTCATTCTATTTAAAAGCGAGGAATATGACATATTTATTCTTTAAAATATAATCTAATTTTTGCAAACGATAAGTAATAATTATTGAATTTTCGAAATAAAATAAATGAAACTAGCCAAATTTAGCTTGTAAATGTTAAATATAGAATTAATGTTGTGTTTGGCGCGTTTTTTCCTGTTAAACACAAATATGTGGAAGCGAGTTTAGTGACACATTCTGTTACAAACCTACTTGTTAATTGTCTAATTCCAACAAATTAACTAGAATTGTGAGAAAAAAATATATATAGGTTATAATATTTCAAAGTGCGGAAAAAGGTATTAATTAGTCTTTTGGAAAAAAAAAGAGTTTAGTTAATTAAAAATAACTTCTTAAAGTTAAAAATTACAGCTATATAGTCTGATTTTTCTTAGATATATTAATCTTGCTTGAAACAGTTCTACATGATAGTTACAAACTAGGGATTTTCTCTCTAAAAATTGCAATGAATGCTAAAGTAACATCAAAGTGAACTATTTTAGAAACTCTTGCTTCTTATACTAATCATAATATAATTTAAAAAATACTCCAAAGCATTAATGAATCTTTCGGAAAAGCTATGTGACACATACACTATTTTTCAAACTAAAAGGGAACAGATTGTTATCTGCAGTTAAATCTCAACAGATTACAATCTCGACTAAATATACCTATGCAATTTATTAGAAATACTAAGACAGTAGAAAAAAAGAAAGTTGTATATGAAAGAAAACCATTAATAAAGAAGAAAAAGTCTGTAACATCTCCCATTAAGTGGGCGAAATTATGAATAAAATATTTTTTTAATAATTTTTTAGTTTTAATTTTTACTATTATGATAAACGTTGGCCGGGGGTCCCACTCCCCGTTACCGGAGCAAGCGTGGCAGAGCTTTTTTAAAACGACTCTGGGAAAACGAGTCCAAAGGTTGCCGGACGCCTCCATCAGTTGCTCCATAATTTTGAATAAATTTTAAAAAGCAAAAAAATAATGTATTCGAGGTCCCACCACCACCCGGTGTGTCTTTTAGGAAAACAACACCGCCTCAGTTTATTATAATTTAGAATAAATTTAATAGCCAAACAATTAATTGAGGTCCCACCACCACCCAATGTGTCTTTTAGGAAGACAACACCGCCTCACTTTACCAACAGTTGAAACATCATGTGACTTCCATAGACTCCTGAAAAAAGAAAGCTATCATAAGAAAATTGTCAATACAATATTTTTTCTACTTTTAAAAATGAAATTATACTTACAGTAATGCGATAGTGTCCATAGGCATAAGAAGAAATCCCATCCTCCAGCAACCAGCGCTTATCATCATAAGCGGATAGGGCTCTCTTAGTCTGCTGGATGGAGTAGACCCTATGGAGCTCACTTCATGGCTATGGATGTGAATCGAGTTGTTTCAAAGTTAAAATCACAAAATGTATTACATTTGTTTACTGATGACTTCTTTACAAAACAATTTGATTATGAGATAAAGTTATATGTGTAAAAATATTTAATGTATATATAGTTCTATCTGTAAATAAAAAATGTGTTTTTTCATACATTTTGTGTATTTATTTAGAAATAAGTATCAAGAAATTTATAAGAGAATGTTTATTTTTTATATTATATTTAAGACTATGTTTTTAATAGTTGTAATGCTTTTTTTTGTAACTTTCTTTCATTATTAATCAAATTTTATAATATTTTAGAATAAATCAGTCAGGATAATCCATTAAAATGTTATTTTTAAGACAATTACTAATTTTAAACTATCTTTATAATACCACCACCTCATCAACCATCATATCCAGTGTATTAATGTGTTTCCTTCTTTAAATTTGGTAAGTCTGAACACATTTTATATAAAAGTATATCTATTTAATACTCTAATAGTAGTATGGAACTTTAAGTATAGTTTCATTGAATTGATTTAACGTTTTTTATTATTTGTATTGATGTGAGATATTATTCCAATTTTAACACCATAAGATTTTTTTTTTCAAAGTAAGATTATGTAAAAATGTTCATAAACAACTTTTTGTTTCTATTCTCGCAGAAAAACAACAGTAAAAATAATGAAACTCGCATAAATTTTTAAAAACATTAACATATATATATATATATATGTTGTATTTTTTATTTCATAAAGTCTGAAAGTGTTAAAAGATATAAAAACTTAAAAAACCAAATGGTTTATAAGTGGAAAACATTGAGAAAAATATTTTCTCAAATATACAAAGTTTTTAACGAGACATGTTTTTCTCCACTAAAGATTTTTTTTTTAGATAAAAATAGTTTAACCATTCACTTTTATTCTTTTTAATATACATTTTAAAACTTAGTCTTCTAACTTTTAAAGTTTGTTTTGAAGAATCAGCGGTGACTATCTGTCTATTGCTAGATGCATACACTACTGCTAGATTCATAAAGTTTTCATGTAATTAATAGTTATTGTTTACAACAAGTCTATGTATGCATTTTTTTAATACGTAAAATATATACTCTGTTGACGTAATTTTTAAAATGACAAATTTTTATATTTTCGTAAGTACAGCTTTATTTTTTATAATATATTTTCAATAGATTATTTTAAAAGTAACTTAAAATTTTAGTAATGATAGCATTTTTTTTTAGAATAGGTGCAATATAGTCTTCGCAAAGTCTTTAGTTGAAAAGGATTTTGTTGTCAGTCAATGTAAAAACTCCAATCAAGCGCTAATTTTCAAGAAATTGTACTTCAAATATGCGAGGCATATTATATTGTTTTACATTCTAGGATGGAAAAAATATTCTGCTTATAGAATATTAGATTCTATTTTGTTATATTTCTTATAAGATATTTACAGGTTATTAGGTTGAAAAAAAACTGTTGTGTTTGCTGAAATGCAGGAGTTGTGATGTATTTTATTATGTATAAATAAAAATAGATTATTTATGCTTGATATCCCCTCTCTAACTAAAGCCCACAAAAATATTTTAGATAATGATAGAGGTAACTCGTGATAAAGTTTGTCCAAAACAAACAGATAAAGATAACCCCCTTAAGAAACTTCTAATTTTAACAAAACAGACATGAACAACCCATTTCCAACAGTGAGAAGAAAGATGTTCAAGAAATGAAAGTGGAAAAAGCAGATAACAACTACGATGATGTCATTCTAGCTGCTATACCTAAATCTAGACGAAGTGTAGCCGAAAATATTCTTACTATTATCAAAAAACAACCAAATGTACTCTTTTACAATAATCGTGGTGAAATCTCCTTACATGGACAACACATTCAAAACTCTAATATTATCGACTTGATTAAATACACCTCTAATTCAAAAACAGCTGTATCAGATAAAAATACATATAATAAAGCTATAAGTGATTTAAATATGCCAAAATCATGGATAACTAATAGAAAACTAATTGAAAAGAATGCTATGAATGACGATGTGACATCAAGGAAGAAACATGTAATAAAGAAAATTCCTGTAATCACATTGAAATGGGAAAATTTTTGAATAAATTTTTTCCTTATATTTGTATTATTATTGTTATATTAAGAAAAATATCATAATGAATAGAAATTATATATATTTTTAATCAGCTTTGGGTAGAAGTATTATTCTAATTTTATTGCAGTAAGAAATTTTTTAGAAGTAGGATTATATAAAACAATGAAACTTACATAATTAAAAAAAAACATTAACATATATAAAAGTCATATATATTTGATTTTTTTTAAACTCTATATTCTGGGGATAATTAAAATAGTTTAATGTATATAAATAAAGTAGGATTATATCAAAATCTGCATAAATAACTTTTTTTTTTAATTCTCACGGAAAAATAAAACAGTAAAAATAATGAAACCTACAAATTTTTTAAGAACATTAACATATATATGCTGCATTTCCTTATTTCTTAAAGTCTGAAAATGTTAAAAAAAAATATAAACTTAAGAAAACTAAATGGGCGATAAAATTCTTTGATATTTTGGAAGATACATGTGATGTTTAGACGTTCTCGTCAATACCTTTTGAAATTAGACTCTATTTTATTCAGACTTTATTCACTATAAAGTTTCATTAACTGTGAAAATGTATTTTTTAATTAGCTTTTGATAATTTTTATACTATGTTATATATAAAAATTATTCAAAGTGATCAACTACTCGTCTAAACCTCGAGAAAATAGACCAAATGCGAGAATAATACTTTGATTTATATGTATATCTTTTCTACATGCCAATATTTCATTAATAGAAGTTTTTCTTTAACTTTATTTAAAAAAAAAAAAAGTTGGGATATTACTATTTCACGTTTCAAAGATATTAAAAAGGGGTAATCTTATCTATCTTAATCTCATTGATTCTTCAAAACATAACTTTAAATATTATAAGACTAAGTTTTGAATGTAAAAACTTTATAACACTTAAGAAAATATTTTTGATAATGTTTTCTACCTATGAACTATTTAGTTTTTTTTAAGTTTATATATTTTTTTTAACACTTTCAGACTTTATGAAATAAGGAAATGCAGCATATATATGTTAATGTTTTTAAAAATTTGTAGGTTTCATTATTTTTACTGTTTTATTTTCCGTGAGAATTAAAAAAAAAGTTATTTATGCAGATTTTGATATAATCCTACTTTATTTATATACATTAAACTATTTTAATTATCCTCAGTGTATAGAGTTTAAAAAAAAATCAAATATATATGACTTTTATATATGTTAATGTTTTTTTTTTTTAAATTATGTAAGTTTCATTGTTTTATATAATCCTACTTCTAAAAAATTTCTTACTGCAATAAAATTAGAATAATACTTCTACCCAGATCTGATTAAAAAATATATATAATTTCTATTCATTATGATATATTTCTTAATATAACAATAATAATACAAATATAAGGAAAAAATTTATTCAAAAATTTTCCCATTTCAATGTGATTACAGGAATTTTCTTTATTACATGTTTCTTCCTTGATGTCACATCGTCATTCATAGCATTCTTTTCAATTAGTTTTCTATTAGTTATCCTACGATTCTCGTATCGAAAATACGAGAAAGCCGCAATTTCTATTCGATCATCCGTACAATTAAAAAATCAAAAAGTATGACAGAAAAATTATAAATTTGATGTTAATGATGCAATTTGATGCGAAAATGTTAATGATACATAAGGAAAAATAAAGTCAAAGAAGTGATTTCTTGAAAGAAAAATATGTTTTGTAAAGTTTTTCAATGTATTTTAAACTAATAAAATCAAAAATTCTACTTTTGACTTGCACTATTTTTGTTCTTAAACGTTATTTTCCATTCGCTGGGCGATAAGTTGAAAGTTTTGGCGATAAAATTCTTTGATATTTTGGAAAATACATGTGATGTTTAGACGTTCTCGTCAATACCTTTTGAAATTAGACTCTATTTTATTCAGACTTTATTCACTATAAAGTTTCATTAGCTGTGAAAATTTATTTTTTAATTAGCTTTTGATAATTTTTATACTATGTTATATATAAAAATTATTCAAAGTGATCAACTACTCGTCTAAACCTCGAGAAAATAGACCAAATGCGAGAATAATACTTTGATTTATATGTATATCTTTTCTACATGCTAATATTTCATTAATAGAAGTTTTTCTTCATTTTTAAAAAAAAATAAGTTGGGATTTTACTATTTCACGTTTCAAAGATATTAAAAAGTGGTAATCTTATCTATCTTAATCTCATTGATTCTTCAAAACATAACTTTAAATATTATAAGACTAAGTTTTGAATGTAAAAACTTTATAACACTTAAGAAAATATTTTTGATAATGTTTTCTACGTATGAACTATTTAGTTTTCTTAAGTTTATATATTTTTTTAACACTTTCAGACTTTATGAAATAAGGAAATGCAGCATATATATGTTAATGTTTTTAAAAATTTTGTAGGTTTCATTATTTTTACTGTTTTATTTTTCCGTGAGAATTAAAAAAAAAAGTTATTTATGCAGATTTTGATATAATCCTACTTTATTTATATACATTAAACTATTTTAATTATCCCCAGTGTATAGAGTTTAAAAAAAATCAAATATATATGACTTTTATATATGTTAATGTTTTTTTTTAAAAATTATGTAAGTTTCATTGTTTTATATAATCCTACTTCTAAAAAATTTCTTACTGCAATAAAATTAGAATAATACTTCTACCCAAAGCTGATTAAAAATATATATAATTTCTATTCATTATGATATTTTTCTTAATATAACAATAATAATACAAATATAAGGAAAAAATTTATTCAAAAATTTTCCCATTTCAATGTGATTACAGGAATTTTCTTTATTACATGTTTCTTCCTTGATGTCACATCGTCATTCATAGCATTCTTTTCAATTAGTTTTCTATTAGTTATCCATAATTTTGGCATATTTAAATCACTTATAGCTTTATTATATGTATTTTTATCTGATACAGCTGTTTTTGAATTAGAGGTGTATTTAATCAAGTCGATAATATTAGAGTTTTGAATGTGTTGTCCATGTAAGGAGATTTCACCACGATTATTGTAAAAGAGTACATTTGGTTGTTTTTTGATAATAGTAAGAATATTTTCGGCTACACTTCGTCTAGATTTAGGTATAGCAGCTAGAATGACACCATCGTAGTTGTTATCTGCTTTTTCCACTTTCATTTCTTGAACATCTTTCTTCTCACTGTTGGAAATGGGTTGTTCATGTCTGTTTTGTTAAAATTAGAAGTTTCTTAAGGGGGTTATCTTTATCTGTTTGTTTTGGACAAACTTTATCACGAGTTACCTCTATCATTATCTAAAATATTTTGGTGGGCTTTAGTTAGAGAGGGGATATCAAGCATAAATAATCTATTTTTATTTATACATAATAAAATACATCACAACTCCTGCAATTCAGCAAACACAACAGTTTTTTTTCAACCTAATAACCTGTAAATATCTTTATAAGAAATATAACAAAATAGAATCTAATATTCTATAAGCAGAATATTTTTTCCATCCTAGAATGTAAAACAATATAATATGCCTCGCATATTTGAAGTACAATTTCTTGAAAATTAGCGCTTGATTGGAGTTTTTACATTGACTGACAACAAAATCCTTTTCAACTAAAGACTTTGCGAAGACTATATTGCACCTATTCTAAAAAAAAAATGCTATCATTACTAAAATTTTAAGTTACTTTTAAAATAATCTATTGAAAATATATTATAAAAAATAAAGCTGTACTTACGAAAATATAAAAATTTGTCATTTTAAAAATTACGTCAACAGAGTATATATTTTACGTATTAAAAAAAATGCATACATAGACTTGTTGTAAACAATAACTATTAATTACATGAAAACTTTATGAATCTAGCAGTAGTGTATGCATCTAGCAATAGACAGATAGTCACCGCTGATTCTTCAAAACAAACTTTAAAAGTTAGAAGACTAAGTTTTAAAATGTATATAAAAAAGAATAAAAGTGAATGGTTAAACTATTTTTATCTAAAAAAAAATCTTTAGTGGAGAAAAACGTGTCTCGTTAAAAACTTTGTATATTTGAGAAAATATTTTTCTCAATGTTTTCCACTTATAAACCATTTGGTTTTTTAAGTTTTTATATCTTTTAACACTTTCAGACTTTATGAAATAAAAAATACAACATATATATATATGTTAATGTTTTTAAAAATTTATGCGAGTTTCATTATTTTTACTGTTGTTTTTCTGCGAGAATAGAAACAAAAAGTTGTTTATGAACATTTTTACATAATCTTACTTTGAAAAAAAAATCTTATGGTGTTAAAATTGGAATAATATCTCACATCAATACAAATAATAAAAAACGTTAAATCAATTCAATGAAACTATACTTAAAGTTCCATACTACTGTTAGAGTATTAAATAGATATACTTTTATATAAAATGTGTTCAGACTTACCAAATTTAAAGAAGGAAACACATTAATACACTGGATATGATGGTTGATGAGGTGGTGGTATTATAAAGATATAGTATTTCTAATAAATTGCATAGGTATATTTAGTCGAGATTGTAATCTGTTGAGATTTAACTGCAGATAACAATCTGCTCCCTTTTAGTTTGAAAAATAGTGTATGTGTCACATAGCTTTTCCGAAAGATTCATTAATGCTTTGGAGTATTTTTTAAATTATATTATGATTAGTATAAGAAGCAAGAGTTTCTAAAATAGTTGACTTTGATGTTACTTTAGCATTCATTGCAATTTTTAGAGAGAAAATCCCTAGTTTGTAACTATCATGTAGAACTGTTTCAAGCAAGATTAATATATCTAAGAAAAATCAGACTATATAGCTGTAATTTTTAACTTTAAGAAGTTATTTTTAATTAACTAAACTCTTTTTTTTTCCAAAAGACTAATTAATACCTTTTTCCGCACTTTGAAATATTATAACCTATATATATTTTTTTCTCACAATTCTAGTTAATTTGTTGGAATTAGACAATAAAAATACGGAAATATTTATTAACTCTTAAAACAAGTATACATTTTTACACAGTGTTAATTTTTTTGCAACTTGTTCTTCATATTAAAATAGTACATAGGATCTTCAAAGAAATTCTTATTGAAGCAGTGCAAAACATTTTTAGATTGTAAATGTCACCATACATGAATTTTATTGGAAATGCATATATATGATTACCAGTAATAAAAAAAAAATTCTTTGAAAAGATTATCTCATTATTTTAGATATAAGAATTATGTTGAACACAATAATAAATTTAAGTATTTTCTGAATCTTTAGTAAAAATAAATGTTTAGTATTATATAATTTAAAATATCAAAATTTAACTATTTTCTGAATCTTTAGTAAAAATAAATGTTAGTATTATATAATTTAAAATATTAAAATTTAAGTATTTCTGAATCTTTATATAAAAATGAATTATATAATTTAAAATATCAAAAATATAACTATTTTCTGAATCTTTAAATAAATGTTAGTATTATATTTACTATACACATTCTGAAACAGAATTTTAATAAGAACCAATTACTTTGTATTCATACGAGAATGATTATAACATAATGGTTTCAATGACAGAAAAAAAATACTTGATCTTTAGTAGAAAAATAGTTTTAAATAATGTATAACATTAAATATCCTTTACCATAAAAATTTATTAACTATGTTAAATAATATTTTAACACATAAACTTAATAGTCTTTCAATAAATGTTACTGAATCACTTTTAAAGTTCGACGCATAAAACTATTATTTTCTCGCAGAAATACATATTAAAATCATTTATAATCTTAACACTAGATGGCGCCACCACTTAAGATCATGATTTCCCATAATCTCCAATGACATCATATAAATCATATTTTTCATAGAAATATATATTAAAATCAGATATCACTGATTATCTTAATTATTAAGTAAAGATCCCACAAAAGTATTTCGAGTTTATGTCACCATTTAGACAGGATTAAATGAAATATTTTATAAGTTTTTAATGTCATAGTTGATGTGGCAACAATAATTTAAATGACTTGAAATTAAATTTCAATGCTAATTCAATGAGCGATTCGCCGAAAAAGTGGAAACTCCGCCCAGACGTACAAACAGACGGACAAAAAGTATGAAAGATGGGTCTCTGAGGTCATATCTTTCCAACAAAAAAAAAGAATTTTTAAGATCCGACGGATAGAACAGGTTTTGGAAGGGCGTACGACAGAAAGACGGACATCTTCAGCATGTCAATATCTAAATTTTCATTTTTTTTAAAAATTTCTTTTGAATTGAAAAAAAAAATAAAGTAGGTTAAAATAATAAAAAAATATTCTTGCGGTTTTATTATTCGTAAAATCTTTCTATAAAAACTCACGGAAGATTAAGATGAATATGCTAAAAAAAGAAAGATATTGTATGCAAATTAGATCTAAAAATTGATTTAATAAGAAATTATAAGTATTTAGTTTCTCTCATATTTATTTCAATTTCTTTTCATTTTAAATATATTTCATTGGTTACATAAATAACTGTTAAAAATTGAGATTTATTTAAGTATTTGCAGAAAAACTCAGGTCGGCTTTAACCTTCACAAATTGATAATAGATGGCAGCACGTAAAATATTGTTTCTATAAAATAAGAAACGGTAACGCTTTTCAATAGATGATTCGTAAAATTAACAAAAGGTCTTCATTGGATGCTTTTCGTTGTGTTAAATGAAAATAAAAATAAATACAAAATACTTTGTTTCTCAGTACTGTGGTTATTTAAGGGGACACAGTACTCTAAAATCATAAAAAATACCCTAATTTCCTTTTTTAAAAACAACTCATTGTAAACATTATTGCAAAGTTGTATAGTAGCATAAGAAGTAAATCAAATCGGGGTTAACCCCTAGACTTTGAAATACAAGCCCGAAAACAGTTCGCGCGGTGCTTAAATTTTCTAAGGATTTTCGAAAAATTCAATTTAAGATTCGATATTTTTTTCTTGCATTGAAACAATTCTACAAATCTATGTATGGAATAAGGTATCTTGTGTTTAGTTATTTTTATATATATTTTTATATATATTCCACTGGTCAGCACTCCGTCGGTATATTATAATTTCTTCCCATTCTAATATCAGCGTTAATTTAAAAAAAGAAATCCAATTTTGTATCCAGGCCCTTTTAGAAGTTAGAGGGCTTTCCCATAGGCCCTGTTTAAATTGACAGAATAGCTGTGATATAATGGCCAGTTTCTATTTGCCCTAATACACCCGAAAATACCCAAAATGTGGTAAGCATTCCACTCCATATTCGACCACTTGACAGGGCTGGGGAGCCCAGTCGGTAAAGGCGTTCGCCTCGCATGCGATAGGTCCCAGATTCGGATAAGGACATCGTCAAAATAACTTCCGACCTATAAACGGCAAATGCAGCCAAAAATGTCCGACGAATAACACCCCATGTGGTGGGAGTGCACGTTAAATATTTTTCAAAAGTTCCGACGATGCGTACGAAGTCGCCCTTAAAAGCTGCATTGGGTACCTACTCAGGTGACGACACTCGTCACTTGACTGTGGTTCTAAATTAAGAGGCCCGTGGTCAATAGAGCCTTCGTGTATAGCTCTAGCGTGACGATAATTCAAACTAACCCATGCAACTGGATGGGAAAAGCTACCCTACGTTAAATTTTTTACTTCGCCAAAAGCCGCCAATGCCAAAATTCAATCGGCCATTATATCATAACTGTACCAAATTGACAGTTTCATAAACATAAAGTTTGTACGCTATACTTACGGAGAATTAACATTTCTTAGAAGTTTTCATCAGATCTAGAATAGTTATCGCCTTTAAAGTCATGAGACATTGTAGCAATATCTTCACTACTTACCATTTGTAAACATTAATTAAATTAAATTCGAAACACAAATTTTTTTAAAAAAATTTAAATTCAATAAATAAAATAAAATAATGATATTCAAATAACAATCCTACAAATTAAACTCACATGCTCTTGCGTGTTTATACTTAATTTTCGTTTACGCTGAACGCGCTGATTTCCTTTAAATTGAAATAAAAAATATAAATTCTAATCTTACAATGCTATTCCTATGGAGGAATCGGCTCATGTTTTGCACTCCTACACCCGTTCGGGTTCGAATTTCGTAAAATCGCTTCTTAAATGACACCTTCGATATAAAAAGAATATTTTCCTAAAAGAATATTTCCTCGTTTTGAAAATGTATATATGCTGAGTATATGTTACTGAGTATAATTAAAAGAAAAACTTTTCTAGATCATTGAATTATTAATAGTTTCATGGTAGGTGAAACAGAAAATGCATTTTGGCTGTGTTTTTTAGTGTTCAATTCTAAAATAGGTTATTTCTTTTTAGGAAAAGTAATAAAAATATAACAATCTTTTTGTAAGAATAAAATTAATTAAATTGAGGAACAAACATTTGCCATTTATAAGCGAATTAAATTTCTGTTCTTTAATACTTAACATCTGTGTTTTCAAATTTTTTGCTTTATCCCCCCCCCCCCTAAAAAAACAATGTTTTCCAGTTTGCTAAAAAAAGTATGCTGGGCTAAAGCTATTTTAAAGGCTCTATTTCAATTTTTTAAACATTTTTATATAGTATCTAAGTAATGAGATGCTTTAAAGTATATAAATAAACAAAAAACAATGTGTATTTAATAGTTTTTATTAATACATATATTAAAATACAAAAGTCATAAGGCATGCAACATTAACAATTCCACACTAATAATACTGCTTATCTTCTTGGAGTACACAATTTCAAATGTTGCAAAGTTAAAAAAAAAATTTCAAATTGTTATGTCATCATTGTGCTCGGTTCTTTCGATTTTTTGATAAACTAATTAAAACGAAACGTACCAGGAAAAAATTAATAACATATAATATTTAGTTTACATAACAGCTTGTCTTCTTCTCCCGTAGTTTTTTCGACTAATTGTTCGTAGTTCAAAATACCGTATAAGAAGTCTTTTTCCAAACTCATAATCAAATCAACCATAATCAAATCAACCATAACCATATGTTTAGTAACTTTGCAGGAAAAATTGGAGGTAGATGAAAATAGTACGGGTTGACTGCCGAGTTAAAAAAAAAACGTGTCTGTAAAAAAAAGCACTACATGGACCCATTGATTCGAAATTCGTCAAGAGCAATAAAATAACTATAGACATTTGCTAGGTAGAGCAACGGAGCAAAAAAAAAAGCAATGGAGAAATGTAATACGAGAGTAATGGAATAATGGAGTAATATTATTGCTAACGAAGAATTTTTCTAAACAGATGGGCTAAAAAGGATGATCTTTCTCATTCTTCCGAAATTCTACAGGGACAACGCACTATTCCATTTAATTCCTAATTGTAACTGCATACCACACAAGCAAAAATTTTCCATCCCAACCCTCAACCCAACCATATCTTCAACGCAAAACTCAAAAGTTGTTTGTAATCTACCACCATCTGTTATGGAAGTTAAGGTTGTATGAAGTATCTTTAACTTGTCGACCCTACAAGACCTTGTTGATCCAACCTGGTATTTGAATTAAGCGGATGCATAAATTACTGCTTTTTTTCTCACTGCGAAAGATATACTACATCGTTTTAAGGGGGACCAGACCCCACAAAATTTTTAAAAATAACATTTCAATGTTTTTAGTGTTTCTTAAGCTATGCAATCTTAGCGTTACAACGATATCTTAAAATAAAAGTTTCAAGTAGTAGAAGTATTGTAAAATCCCTTTATGTTTCATAGGTAAGAAATCACTATTGGTTACTTTAAACGCTTATATCTCAAAACTTACTTTTTCAATATTCGTGTAACTTTTTCTTAGAATAAGTATCAACCTGAAATTTTTTATACGTATTTAAGAAGTTGGTTTCTAAAATTCGCTGGAGGGAATTGAGTATAACTATCTTAATTTTTTTTTTGCTTTTTAATATTATTGATATTTTTCTTAGGTCACAAATTTGTGGTTTCACTTAAAAATTTATAATTTAAAAACTGAACAAAATTTTTTAAAATGCCTCCAGTAAAGTATAGTTGAACATCCATTTAATAACTAGTAAACATTTCATTAAAATGTATTAAATAGATTCTGAGAAAAAGGTACATAAAAAACGCCATTTTAACATGGGCTTCAATGCAGGGCCCTGGTCCCCTTTAAAGCATGTACGGATTCTGCCAACTTTGATAAGCAAATATAAACTTGCGTTAAACACGATGATGAAGTTCTTTTAATGACTGCAGCAAAATAGAATATGCGAGCAACCATTCATTCAACTCTAGCAACCCTATGTCCAACTTCAAGAAATCGAAATCGAAGTGAAAGTTGAAGATCGAGTAGCATTAAGGATCGGGTATGAATGAATACGGGTCCATGTGATATGCCATTTACTTAATTTAAATTTTGGTCTTACTCCATTGA
>JAFNEN010001534.1:0-27793 GCA_019343175.1 Oedothorax gibbosus | reverse complement strand
TTTTTATTCATATTTCACTGTTGTCATCCACAAGTCCACAGACAAGTGGGATACGTCATTTTGAAGCAAAAAATCAGATTTGGCTACATGCCAAATTTCATTAAAAAATTTAAACTAGAAGCTTATTTAAAATTTAAATAACTAAAAATTTAATCTACATTGAAATAACATGCAAATTCCATTTTTATTAAATATTTTCACTGTTGCCATTTCGTTAAACGTACGAGAAACTTTGTTAAAATAAAAATAAACATACTTAAAAAAATATTTATTTATGTGAAATAATTCGGTTTGGATTGTTGTATTATCACAATAGAGTTCTTTTAATGGTTCTATATATATGTATAAAGAAAGATGCATAGAGAATTCTAACTTGGCATAAAAAAAATATGCTAAGTTTCGCTTTATTTTTAAAGCATCAATTGTACAAATTATATATTTTTTGAACTGTAAATTAATTTAACAAACTATAAATAAGTGAATTTTCGAAAGAAATGTAAATGGGAAATTGTGGCAAACAAAAATATTTATTAAAAAGATTACATAATTATTCTTCGAACTTTAAACAAATTTAGCAAACGATAAAGTCTAATTATTAAATCTGAGAAAGACTATTAATTAAAATAGTTAATTTTGGCGTTTAAAACTTTGAATTACAAATAGCTAAAGGCCCTGTTTTTATTAGAATTAAATCACATTTGCCATTCGCAACAATCGCTCGAGAAACTTTAATTCTTTTAGACAATAAATTAAAATAAATTTATTTTTGCGACATCGATCAGTTTGAAATGACGTCAAATATATTTCACTACGGAATCCTTGTATGTTGATATGAAATGTTTTCATTCTATTTAAAAGCGAGGAATATGACATATTTATTCTTTAAAATATAAATAATTTTTGCAAACGATAAGTAATAATTATTGAATTTTCGAAATAAAATAAATGAAACTAGCCAAATTTAGCTTGTAAATGTTAAATATAGAATTAATGTTTAATGCGTTTTTTTCCTGTTAAACACAAATATGTGGAAGCGAGTTAAGTGACAGATTCTGTTACAAACCTACTTGTTTATAATTATAGATAGAGGCCACCATATGTCAAAGGCCCACTTGGCCCTTTCTAGGGGAACGCAGCTTTCTAGGGGAGCTCCCCTATGGTGGGTTCGCCCTTGGTTGGGATTTGTTTTTGTAATATGGGTAAAGTTACTTCTCATACTTGCATACTTACCACCATATAATGTTAAACTTATTGTTGCTCATTTTGGTGAAAAATAAAAGTATGTCTGATAGCTATTTCATTTTTTTTGTTTTGAGAGCTGACAATTTGTTTTAAATAATATAATTTAACCCTTTCAGTCCCAATGACAATCTGGCATGAGATTAAAAAAAAATGATAGTCTATAGCCATTTATGTTATCAAAAAGCACATCATTCGATTCTTCAAACTTTTTTCTATTATAAAATATTTTTTTAATAATCCCAATAGATGTCAGCCCTATTATTTTTTTTAAAATTATGATCAGAAACATGTTGATGCCAAAGGGCATCACTGGGACTGAAAGGGTTACGTTAAAGCAATTCAGCGTTTATTGTGGAGAGTTCATTGAAGAAAGGGCAGTTTAGTTTCGGTTTAAGGGTTTTGACCTTATACGTTATCAGTTATCTTTTGGACGATACGATACGCTTTGGCTCTTCCCTAACAAAGTTACGAAACTTATGTAACTGTGTTAAAGCTCTTCAGAGATGATAGAAGTAAACAACCAAAAGAAAATCTATATTGAACAAAGTAACAAAACAAAAGCAAATTTTCTCATGTGCTATCACAATCACAATCGGTAATTATTTAAACGGCGAGTCATCTGATTATCTTCCGGAGATCAACATTTTTCTTGGTAAGGGTACATTTATGTTGTTAGTAGCCACAATTAAATAAAGATATTTAAATTATGCTGTTGAAGTACGTACTTAAATATCTAATATAGTTGTAAATGTTAACTAATACTATGTATTTCTTTTATGGCCTTAGACTCATGGAATCTATTTCTCTTCTACTTATGAAATAAAAGCAATTGGTTAATTCCTAGTTTTGGTATACGGCGACTTTTTATTTCTCGCCAAACTTGTTGGCGAGAAATAAAATCAACAACTGTGTTGCCAGATTGGAATTATTTATCGCCTTTCTTTTGTCGCCAACGTTCCGAAAAAGTCCGAAACTAGGATTATACTGAAACTAGGATTCAACCAAGCATTTTTGTTATTATCAATTTGAAGTTTATTTTAACATAATTATTGTGTAATGTCAGTTTTGATTCTGTGCCTTATTTAAAGGATCAGATTTACTGTACGGTCCCCCTTGGCGCGATTTTTTCGGATTTGGTGATAAATAATTTTTTCTGGCATAACCTTTCTGACTGACTGAAGATTCTAATTCTATGACTTCGCACCGATGACGTTTTCCGGCAACCCATCGGACCGTTGGTGTTGGTTGAGTTTTCATAAGTAATATTCCCATACGATCTTTGAATCGTAGATTTTTTTGAAAAAGTCGCTAAAATACGGACTTTTGGCGCGATTTTGGAAAGTTCGCCAAGGGGGACCGTACAGTAAATCTCTACCTATTTAAAAAAAAGTCAATCATAGATTTTTCTTAAACACTTCTTGGAAACGTCTAGTTATAAATATATGATAAAACAGTGCGAAGTCATAGAATTCGAATCATCAGTCGAAGTCAGACAGGTTGCCAGAAAAATTATTTATTGCCAAATCTGAAAATATCGCGCCAAGGGGGACCGTACAGTAAATCTGATCCCCATACGTGCCCATTTGGGTAACATGGGGATCGGAAAAGAAACAACCCCCTTTATTTTTGGTCAAACTATAGGCACCACACTGAGGTAGCCTCAGATAGGCACATTTGCAATTTTGTCCCACTTACATTTGTCACTAAGAAAAGTATCCAAAAGCTTATAAGAGCTTACTATTAAAATGGGTTACATATACAGTCCCTGGACAAATTATTAGACGCACTGTATTTTTTTAGTAATGATGAAAACATACCAGATAATGCCATATCATTAAAAAAGATGTTGATATATGTATTAGGTATAGCAGATAGTATTTTCTATTCAATAGCTTAAGTTTAGGAACACAAATATCCTTCTAAAGGTATTTTGTTCATCATTGATTGATACATGAAATCTTGCAGTGCGTCTAATAATTTGTCCAGGGGACTGTATATGTACTTAATATCTTAACTTTACATTTATTTGCTTTATTTAAGAGTTCTGGATTTTTTTCGTACATGTTTACAGCCTAAACTTTTATATTTTAGGTAAGAACGATTGCTGACTACTACCACACACATTTAAAAGTACACAGCAAAATGGAAGTAGTCTTCTACGGAGCCCTAACCACACTATGGTGGATGTCTTCCATGTCTGTCCTCCTCCCATTCCTCCTCCTCTTGAAATTCAGCAAGTTCTTCAGGGACAGGTGGTTCTCCTTCATCTTCGTGAGAATCCTAGGCCCCATTTTCAGTCCCATCAATCTACCACTGAGGAAGAAAACTTTTAGTATCCTCGGGAAGCACCTGAAAGGTCGGGATACATCTAAGGAACTAGAAGTTCTTGAGATCGGGATCGGTGGCGGGGCCAATCTCCAGTTCTACCCGGAGAATTCTAAATTGACAGCAGTGGACATGAATGAGTCGTTTAAGAAGTATTTTTCGGATAATCAAAAGAAGCATCCGCATGTTAAGTATGCGAGGACTGTTTTAGGGATGGCCGAGGATATGAGGGAAGTGGAGGGTTCGTCGATGGATCTGGTTATTTGTACTTATGTGCTTTGTTCGGTTGTGAATCTGGGCAAGGCCCTCAAAGAAGTCAAACGGGTATTGAAACCGGTGAGTAGAGCAATATTGTGATTTTTTATTAATCCCCTGAGGCCCTTATCAAGCATCAAATTATCCAATTTCACTAACTGCGAAAACGTTTCTCAGGAGCAATTCAGATACACTTCTATTTAGATGATTTAAGTGGTATAAATCACAACTTACTTGATGCAGTAGAAATTTTTTGTGTTGCCACCTGGTGAGAATATTTAATAACTAAATCTATACTAATTTAGTAAATTTTTTTTGGTGCTACCATAAATTGAGCTAGAAGGGAAACTGGAATGAGGTGTCAGCGAGCCGAAAACCGACTCGCACCCTTTTGAGCGAACAGGGCAAGAAAAGGACTATTTTCCCTACACTTGTATGCAATGCTTGTATGAGACCCCTCTATCCTATTGACTTGGGCTCCTAAATGTATTTTAACATTTTTAGTTCGATAGAAATTAACTTTCTTTCACTTTAAATTCCTACTTTTTTAAGAAATAACCATGTGGATCACTAACTAAGAACCAGCGAAGACGAACCCAATAGCGAAATAGGCAAGTTTCCAGGTTTTCTGCCCGGTTCGTTTCTCCTGCAGTGCCGTGTATTCCTCCGCGTTTCGTTATTGAACCAGCTCGTTTGCTGCCCTGTTCAGTGAATCACACACCTCACTCCATGTTTCTTCTAGCTCAATGCTTCCATTTTCTATCAACATTTACAAAAAAAGCTGATCCTTGATTAAAATTCAAACAGTTCTAATTTAAGTCAGTTGGCAGGACTCCCTTTGTTTAGTTACCAACTAAGCTCCATGCTTATTTTATTAACACTTTCAAGGGTTAAATGGACTTTGGGTTTGAATTACAAACTTGTGGCTTGTGGTATCATGAATATTTGTAAAATAGTCTTCTATCTATACGAGTCCAACAATATTTATTATTTGTATTTTTTCTGTGTTTTAGGATGGTAAATTCCTATTTCTTGAGCATGTGGCCTACCCGAAATCTCAGTGGGGCAACACTGTACAGAGATTCGCTGCCCCTTTGTGGAAAATCTATTTTGATGGTTGCATGCTCGAACGGGACATAGCAGAGAAGATTAGAGCGGCCGGATTCACCAATGTCGAAGTGGAAAATGCCTGTCCTCCTGGCATGTTGTGGTTTGTGAGGCCACGGATTATGGGTATTGCAACAAAGTGATTGTTTGATTACCAAAATGAAGTGTAAATTGTTTTATTTGCACTCGATTTGGGGGAGTTTTTACAGGGTGATCTGAAGGTAAATAAATGATATTCGTCACATGATTTGGTGACTATATGCAGTAGCCAGAGCCCTTATGTAGAATACTCTTTAATGGGACCCTGCATAGTCATGTGACTTAGCACCAAGTCACATGACGTGTAGTTTCTTTTCCATTACCATGAAGAAGTGCATAGCTAATATATATTTGTATTTTTTTTAATAAAAGCTTTAATATATTGAAATCATTGTAATGAATCTTGTATGTAAGTTTTGAATATTGAAATAATTTGATGATATACCAGTATTTTTTTTTTTAAGTATTGTAGCATATTAAACTTTTTGAATTTTTTCAGAATTAAAAAAAAAGAAAACCTGAGATTGATTAACTTTTTATCAATTTTGCCATAAATTTTTAAACACATTGCATGTTTTTAGTTATTATATGCTAAAAATATTTCATAATTTGGCTTATATTTTGTAATTCTTCCTCAAACATAAGAATCATTATTAGCACTGAAGCTTTATTGTAATTAGAAATTTAAAGTTTGCAAAGATCTGTAATATATACACTGATCTGAAGTTTGAAATGGATCACTCTTCCCCATACCCCGCTCTGACGCTTCGCTTTTGAGTTGACCTTGTTTTTTAGAAGTGCCAGATTGGCGCGATTTATCGCATTTTATTTCGATTTAAGTTACAAAGTGTTGATATATATTTTTCTTCTTAAGGGGACGTACATAAATTGCGTCAAGCTTAGATGCGAGAGGGAGGGTTATGCGCTGATGGATCGTGACATGGAGGGGGTAGGGGAAATCGCTTGCCTGACGTAACGATTCGAACCGATATATATAGAAAAAAAAAATTACAATATTTACCCAGATCATATACCTAATAAAGGTTTGAAGTTTTGGTAGTTTTTATTAATATTCATTCATGTGATATGTTTTAATTAAATATAATTCCTCTATTTCAAGTTTTATAATAAATTACACCAATTTAATTATGTGATGATATTTAATCTATTAGCGCCGATTGGTAAAAAAATTACCGTGCGAAAATGAGCTTTATGCTAAAGGTTATCTAATAAATAAGACAAAAGAGACCCAATCAATTTATGAAGAGCAAATTAAGTTACCCCCCAAAAAATGAAAAAATTTAAATTAGAATTTAAACTTAGAAATGAAGGTTCAAATGGTATTCACACAGTCATCGTAAATGGGTTAAGTATTAATTAAAACCATATTTAATTAATTTAAATTATACATAATAAATTCTAAGTAATTTGTTATGCATAAATATTTAATTATTTCAATTTATTATACAAAATAAATCTTTAAACAAATTTTTTATAATTAAAAGAAAATAATCCCAAAATTAAAAAAAAACTAATTTCCTTTTGTAAAAAAAGTTACACAAAGATATAAAGTAATGTATTAAATTATTTTCGCATTTTTAATAACAGTCAATTATGTAGAAAACAATATGTCATTATTGCAATACATTTAAATTCTCCCGAAAGTATTAAAAAAATCATTATTTCTAATTTTAATGCATGCCTTTTTAATTTTTATACTATGCTTTTTTTTTTTAAATCATTAATTGTAGCTTATTTCAAATGTTAAATACCACAGTTCGTCAGTTCCTCCATATCATATAAAAAAAAAATCATTAAACATATACTTTAAATATAAAGCATTCAATCATATTTGTCATCAAAACAAAGATTTATCTCTGATTAATAAAATTTTTAAGAAAATAATAATTCCCTAAATAAGACATGCACACAAGCACCATAGCGCAAAATAAAAAAAAGACGCTGACGCACGTCAAAAGTCTTATTTGCGGTCAACCCCTCAACCAACGGCGTCTTTGGGGGAAGACCGAAACGAGAAATTCGCCAAATTTGGCAAAAAGTAGAGCCGCAATTGGTGGTAAAAAAACACATTTTAACATACATAAGAACCCAGAAATATTTTTTCCTACGATCTACAACATAAGTATGATTGTTCAAACGTTACAGCAGATCTCTAAACAAAAAACTCAATGCGCAGTAATTTTTTAAAAATGACAAATTTCCCATAGAGTCTCATTGTAAAACGAAAATTTGGGGAACACCTGGGAGAAAGAGATGCCTTCAAACTCTCCGTAGTGGGGGAGAGCTTTCCGCGATCCATTAACCCTAGAGATCAGTGAATATATACTGGATAAACTGCTCAATATTATAGACCATAGGCCAAACTAGCTATCGTGCATATCCGTTACAAGTTCGTGGGGGCAATTTTATTTATACCTGAAAATACACTAAAATGATAGCTCAATCGTAAAATCAACTTTTCTGGATTTAATATTTGCACATTATCTTCAAATTATTTAAAATAAAATGCACTATTTTTTTCTTAACCGCATCACACAGTCCAATCAGAAGCCATGTTCTATTATAAAGCTACTCGGTGAACCAATCAGCGCTGCCGTATTATAAGATCGTCGATCCGTCAAAATGTAAACAAAAACAAACGATGGCACAGGAGAAGACGATTTATTTAATTAAAGCGTTAAAAATTCACTTTTATTTTTGAAATGAAAAAGAAAAATCAGAAAATGAAAATTTAAATAAGATTTTTTGTTATTTAAATCGGATATACAAAAAGAAAATAGATTTGCTAATTTCTTTTTCATTTACTAATGTAACACCTTTTTTAAAATTACTATAAACAAAATAGCTTTTTTCTAGCGAATGTAAACAAAACATACAATAATCGTATTGGAAATCATTCACATTTTAAATTCTGTGTTTTTAAAAAATATACCAATGAGTATTAAAGTATAAAAATATCAGTAGGCAAAAAACTATTATGTGACTGTAGTGAAAGGCTCTCTGGGTTATTACTATAAAAATCAACCCCCATTTATCTCATGCATACTTGTTTATAATAAGAATGCACTTACGAAAACCCTAATTTATTCAATAAATTCATTCACATTTAATAATAAATATATCTACCTCTGTTACAGATCTTTACTCTTCAAATTTTTTTCTTCATTCACAAATTTATTACTAAAATTAGGGAAAAGAATACTATATCCACTTTGATAATAATATATTACATGAATCAAACACAAGCACACCCCAGATAATATAGGCAAATAGAACTCAGGAGGAACAATGTATTTATTTTTGCGGAAAACTTTTAAGAAACTATTTGATTTAACAGACAGTTTTACGGACAATTTTATTCAAAAGGGCACCTGGAGAATTTTTTTCTTAGGTTTTAAAAATGGTAGGTAGATAAATCATATTCTAAATGGTAGATAATTCATATCAATCTAATGCATGATTCATATCAATTTCACAATCAGATTCATCAAGTTCAGTTTCACAGTTTTGACAGCTAATGCAGGCACACAATTCATTCACCAGGAATATTCAATTGATTGTCCACTGGAACATTCTGCAAGTTAGAAGCGATTTTTGCTTCTTCGCCACCCAAAGGTATCCATTTAAGAATACAAATAGAAGCTTTTGTCCAAGTGGTTTTGGAAAACGGATTAATTTTATCCAAGGCATCAGTAATGTGTAAACAACAAGTTTCTGGAGAAGATATAGACATTTCAAATGTTTACAGATGATTCTTCATAATATTTTTTTACGGATTATATAGCCAAGAGTTAAAATTAAAATTCAAGCGAATTACATAAGATATAAATATGTGTGATGGTCTCTCTCTCAAGTATATTATGCGAAAATTTCTGTTTGTTTACAAACAGAAAGAGGTAAGTGTTTAAAAGTGCCACGGTACAGCGATTCCAATTGGTTGTTACAGAAGAAGTGAATGAATCAGAGATTATGATTGGAGAGTAGTGAGTGGAAAGTAAAGGTGTAAAGCGGTTAAATGAGTAATAAGTGCGCTATATTTTTTAATATTTTCAATTAATGTGCAAATATCTTTTCCAGAAAAATGTGTTTTTCAATTGTCTATTTAGTTTTTAAGTTATTACCGTACTTTTCAGATTGCCCCTCGATACTTGTAACGAAAGTATTTAAAAAACGCTTTTCTCAAGCTTGGCCCACGGTCAATTATTTCTCGATCCTCGATTGGTTTATCAATCGTAATAGTTCTAACAGAGCACGCGTCGAAAGAATACTGGAATATAAGCTGGACGAAATACGTAATCTAAAAAGAAGTTAATTCACCAATGGGCATGCAATGGGTTGGTCTTGCGTGGCAACATGAATACTAAAGAAAATAAATTCATTCGCCAGTATCTGTTGGTGAATTAAGCCAAAATTTAACTGAAACACAACGCGAACGATTCGTCTGCGATTTAGTGGAGTTTCGCCGATTTTGTGCGTTTCCTAATTGAACTGAAACAAATCCTTCGCGAGCGAATGACGTTACTCTACGTTTGGTCTGACTATTCGAGCATCGCGAGCGAACTGTTTTGTTTGTTTACTGTTTTGGCACTCAATAGTTGGGGGAAATGTCAAATATCATATTGTTTTTACAAGGAAAAAGGAAACTTATTAAGCGGTGAAGTTAAATATTAAGCTTATTAAGCTTGTGCGGTGAAGTAAAATAGATTTGTGTGATAGGAAGTTTATTAGCAAGTATCGTTTGGATAACGAATCGTTTCAACTCGTTTGGCGAAAAAGAACGAATCTAAGGATTCGTTATTTTGAACGATTTGTGGCGGTTGCCTACGAAGAAGTACTGTGGTGTTTGACGTCAACACCAGAAAAAACAACGTAAACGCTTACGATGATAATGGAACGGGATTGACACATCTCTATATTTCCGGAGATTTTCGAATTATTTCATTAACTTCAAGTGAAAAAGGCGGGGGAATGGTTCTTGTCGTTTGGACGAATGACACGCCCTTAAGCACGAACTCGCATGGTTTGGGAAGTTAAACACTGGTTTTCGAGAGCGTTTTGATCGCTTCGCAGAGTCAACGTGTGGGAATTCGAAGAAGAGTTTCAGTTAAATTTCGGTCTTAATATCACTTGGGAATAGCACCGATCGCGGAAAGCTGGATAGAACTATATGTAGTCTGACCAACCATGCACAGATATTGGTCAACTCCTTTTTAGCTCGGATCAGTTTTTGACAAATTTGCCAATCACCAAAAGAATGAGATCACCTTCCTCGCCGCAACAGTTGCAACCAAACCAAACATCTTAGTTTACGTAAAAAGCAAACCAAACCCATTTGCTCTTTAATTTTTCTGGCAATAGGCTTAATTGAGGTGACGTTCCCTCATATCTGATGAGTATTTGTCCCACGTGACACTCACCAATCGAGGCTCCAGGGAGAATTCATTTTATATCAACATGATTATTTAACTGCAGCCATAACCGTTACTCTTATTTGTTTTTGTTTTCTATTAGTTTTTTTATTTCAGTTTTGGTCAAACGGTGCTTGCGATTTCACATCCACCGGAGAAAATGACGTCAGAGATACATAGGCGAATGGTAAAAATTGTAGCGCCATCTATCCCATCAATTCTTAGGCAGAGACCGATTTGAAAAGTTCGATTTAAAATGAAATATATATTTTTTAAAATCATTTTTCAACTCGTCTCCACCTTTTCAAAATTCTTTCGACTAAACAATTCTGGCAATTACAGAATAATTTTTATAGAAACTAGTCAAAACTGATTACAATGAAATTTTTTAAAAAAAAATTAATTGGGGCTAATTAATTCAGTTTTATCTTTAAAACATTCTATAGATTTAAAAAAAAAATCCTTTATTTACACCTACTCTCCAATATTAGTTCCGTAGAATTTTTTTTAAATTCTTCCATTTATTTCAAATATAATGAATAAAACAGTTAGTATTTACAAAAAATAATTTAATTCTGTTACTTCATTTCTTTTTAAAAATAAAAAAAAATGGAATTTGTACTAAAAAAATAAAGTTATGACAAAAGTTATAATAAAATTTGACTAGCATTGTGCCTGCATAAATTGTATACATATTATACATGGGGTTTTATATGCAAATTTAGTATACATAAAGGCACATAAACATATTATGCATGAGGTTTTACATGCGTTTCATATGAAAATTTATATATATATTAAAATTTTTAGTTTTCAAGGATATTTACTTATCTCTTATGAACTTAGTTTGTAGTGATTTTTATTTTTGATTGAGTGTTCAATTTCTCGAAATAAACAAATTATAAATAAAAACGAGTAACTAACAGTTTTTTTTATAAAGTAAATGGAATGTACTTTTATTTTTTCTTTATGATCTTTATGAAATGATCTTTATGAAAAAATATGAAATTGAAATGAAAAATACATATCTTTCAGTACAATCGTTAATACACTAATAATCTAAAATAATTCTATGCACAATATATAAAGAGACAAAGAAAAATTTTTTTTTACAAAAAGGAAAGGTAAACGAGGTAAGTAATTCTTTTTAAATTAAAAAAATATTTATATTAAAATACATATTTCCAAAAATCCAATAAAATGAATTGTCCAAGTTAAACATACCATTAGTAGTCTGTTCCTTTGTATTCTTTAATTTCTTACAAAAAAAAGCAAATCTTTTAAGCGCAAAAATAATCATCCCTCGTCAAGAAAATTCGCAGTGGTAATGAAAAATGAATCTCCTGCGAAAGTCAACTATGCACCCCTACAACAAATTCCCAGAAGCCATAAATGTGTCGGGGTCCATCTTCAAATGTCCCCAAATAGCTGGACACTTTTTTTATTTGTTTTTGCCTAGCTTTTAAGGGGGTTTCTGCCCCACTGTAAGGGGTTGATGGGACAGAGTGACAGAGAAGTTACATTTCGCCGCTTAGTGGTAAGCTTATGCACTCAAGGTCAATTGATGGAGGGTACGAACTACGATTGAAACGAAGCAAACATTTTGCCAATAATAATCTTTGTATAGTTCTTTATAAAATGCATTATCTTTAGTTTAAACGTATTTACTGAGAAATGTAAATTTTTACTTTAAAAACTTTCACGTAATGCATGATTTCACAAAAAGTTTTATAGATAACTTCACCAATTTTGTTTCCAGCATATTGATAAAACTGTTTTATAGGCTCTGAAATAGAATTATAGGATTCTATATGTAATTTCATTTTTTATAGCTGGTTTTTCAAAGTAAAAATTTAAAACAAAAAAAGGAAATTTTTAACGAAAACCCTTAGTATTGTGTCTCGATGAACAATATTTTTTCCCTTTTCAATATATCAATATATTCACTTTTTTTTAATGAAATAAGATTTTGCATAACGACGTTTTACTCCCTAATTTAACAACATAATAGCTAAAAATGTATTAAAGAGGGGAGAGTTTGTATTCTCGTTTTTTTTCTGTATATTTTATTGATAATAATGGTTTTCAAAAAATTTATCTCGAATGTAGGTGGATACCTTAAAAGGGTTTTTCCGGCATCATAAGTTCGTCTTACCCCGACGGCTAGCCTTGCCTGACCGGGGAGCTGAGCCCCTATAACCGTTTAATCTCGTATTTGTGTCTAAACTTTTGCAACATACAAATTTATAGTTTTATGAAAAAAAATATTCTTATATTATAGCTATAATTATTGTAAAATTTATGTTTACAGGCTTTTATAATTCTACTATCAAAATTCTAAATTTTACAGCTAAATGAAGTCATTGTCTAAACTTTTGCATCACAGTGTATTATCAGTGTAATACATTATAAAATAAGAATATTTTTGGTGTTGATTTTTTAAACCTGTTCACTGTAAAAAAAAATTCCTGACGGTTACAATGAAATTCGGTTAACACGAAATATTTCGGTGGTCCCTTCGAGTTTGTGTTAACGTGGTTCGACTGCACCACAAAATCTTCAACATAATCAACAAAAACGGTTTGCACTGCGAAGTAACAAACCATCAAAGTTATAAGCTACAATCAACACATTTTAGCTTTAAACATTAATATGAACATAGCAGAACTATGAAGACATATTAATGGCAAATATATCATGTAATAACAATCATAGAATAATTGTTTTATTAAGAATAAAATGTTGATTAATGATTTTAAAATTATGCATTAAGTACTAAAATAACAGATAACATATTTTATAATATGAACTATAGGTTAAACATTATTTTAATATAATTCTTGATTTAAAAAATGCAGACTTTATATACAGTTTAGTTATGAATTTTTTTAAATGGTGAATGACCGAAATCTGGAGAAGCAGCTCGTTTCTTGCCTGACTGGCAAGTTATTAGAGATAGAACACAGAGGGCACTTAAAGCTATTGGGCGTACCTTGACCACATTACAGAAGGTATTCCTCTCTATCTCACACTTGACCAAGTTTTCCACTTCATCTATTTGCCGAGCTCCTAATTTAAAGTTATTGACATTTGGGAGCCTTCTAGCAAAGTAAGTAATGCTGTTCAAAGCAGGCAAGGACTGACAGTTGAACTTGTTCACAACGGATTGGGTGCATATTTCCACATCAGTCAGAACATTCCATTTGAGTAAAGGGTTCCGGGATATGCACTCGTAATCGCAGTTCTTCAAAAAGGCCCCTTTTTGAACAAACAACCTGATTTCCTCGTGGGCTAAATTCCCTTTCCTAATACCTATATTGAGAGCAGTTTCACCTTGACTGTTCTTCACGTTGGTGTCGGCGCCTGCGTCCAAGAGTTGTTTTATGGCTTCTCGTTGAGAAAAAATGCAAGCGAGATGCAAAGGCGTGTCCCCATCGACATCTTGAGGGCTGAGATGCAGTCCCTCTTTCTCCAGAAGAATCTGGATCACTCTGGTGTGATCTAACCAAGCAGCCCAATGCAAGGCAGTGCTCTTCAATTTATTACTTCTGTTGACATCTGCTCCGACTCGGATGAGTAGGGCTGCGACCTCTTTGTTGTTGTTTCTTGCGGCCCGAATGAGAGGAGTGTACCCATCTCTGTCTGCAGCATTGGGTCTGCTTCTCCACTTTCCAGGATAAGACGCGCGATGTTCGTCCAACCTAAATTAGAAGAGGCCTGGTGAAGGAGAGTACGCCCGTCGTCATAAACCCAGTTGACTTGGGCTCCATGATGAAGGAGCAGATCCACAATATCCTTACTGCCGCAACTTGCAGCCAACATCACAGGTGTACGACCACTACGATCCTTGATGTTGAGGTCACACTCGCTGTTGATGAGCAGTTCTGCCACTTCGTGCTGATCATACCGAGCTGCCCTGTGGAGAGGGGTTTGTCCCTGTTCGTCGAGGCTGTCCACGGGCACTCCCGCTTCGATGAGTTGCCTCACCATTACCAAGTCGCCAACCTCGGCGGCATCGTGCATGGCGAACTCATTCATATTTCGGTGGCTTATAGATTTAGATGGCAACAGAACAGTTAATTGAAATTCGAACTTCGACGCATTTCGCGAGGAGGAATTACGACTAGGAAGAATTGGAAAAAATTATAATAAATACATTGCCTAAAATTACGGTTATATTACGAAATCATCTCTGTGACAAAATCTATTAATCTAAGAAAAATATGGCAAACAAAAATGGTGCTGGCGATTTCACATCCACCGCCCACCGGAGAAAATGACAGCCTACGTCCATAGCCCCCTACATATAATGCCGTCCAAGCTCGATCAATATTGGAAGTCGTGAGAAAGCTATCAATAGATGGCGCCATGGCACAACAAACAATGTGCTCGGTGACATGTGTTGTTTGTTTACACCCAGTTCGCTGTGATTTTGATAAGAAATTTTGGTTACAAGAGTTCGAAATTTATACATATATTTTTTTTGTAAACTTTTATAAATGCAACAAATAATGGCTAGTTTTTCGCATCATAATATCCTGTAAGTCAAAGAAAGAACACGGTGATATAGGAATTCCTACGAAATGGAAGGTAAGGAGTTTTTAAAATTATTCTTTTTTGGTGAAAATTTCTAAATATTTTTATTCTTAAATCTTTCGTAATGCATTAATTATTATTTTCTGTTTTTTCCCTCATGATATATAGTTTAAACACATATTTACTTTTGTTCTATCTAGATTTATATTCATTTTAGTTCGGGCATTCTGTTTTCTAATAAATGTGTTTTTGAATTAAATTTGAAAAAAAACTTTTCAATATCTATATTCGCATAAATTCTAATACTTTAAATGCATTTTATAGTTGAGATTTAAATGATCTATCTCATTTTAAAATTTTGTTGTTATTCGAAATTATAGTATTATTATTAAGGGACTGTTATTCTTAACAGAACCATTTTTAATAAGTGTTATAGTATTTGTTAATTTTTCTTTAAGAAGCCAAAGCTATTTTTTTTTAAATAATGGAACGTCTGAACAAGGTTCTCATTACTTTAAATTACTTCATTAATGTTTTAATCTCCAGTAGAAAATTCTTATACGGGGATTTTAAATGAATAGTTCTATAGCATTTTTTTAAGTTAAAAAAAACAAAGAAACTCATTACATGATTATGTTTTTAAAAATATGTGCTTGCTATTTTTAGCTTTTTAATCTTAAATTTCTAAAAATTGTGATTTTTGGCAGTAGTATTCTGTAACAATTTTTACACTATGCAAACAAGTTGAAGAAAGATTTTTTTAAAATTTAAAATGGTATTTTATGAATTTCTCTGGCAAATAATATTGCTTGGAAGCAGAAACAAAATAAAAAAAAATAACTCATTTGTTTATTATGTTACTCGTACCGAACAGTATTCGAAATAGCCAGCTGGATCCGTCATTCACCGCGAATACATTCCTACTAAAATATGCGACCGACTACCAACAGATGGCGCGACCAGAGTACTTTTTGAGGACAGCCTATGAATCTATGTTATTTCTCGAGTATACGCGGCATTCTATGTTGGAGGCTATGCCTACGTCTCTCTGCATAGCCTCCTACATAGAATGCCGCGTATACTCGAGAAATAACATGGATTCATAGGCTGTCCTCAAAAAGTACTCTGGTTGCGCCATCTGTTGATAGTCGGTCGCATATTTTAGTAGGAATGTATTCGCGGTGAATGACGGATCCAGCTGGCTATTTCGAATACCGTTCGGTCATAATACCATCGTTCGAGTAACATAATAAACAAATGAGTTATTTTTTATTTTGTTTCTGCTTCCAAGCAATATTATTTGCCAGAGAAATTCATAAAATACCATTTTAAATTTTAAAATATCTTTCTTTAACATGTTTGCATAGTGTAAAAACTGTTACAGAATACTACTGCCAAAATTCACAATTTATAGAAATTTAAGATTAAAAAGCTAAAAATATCAAGCACATATTTATAAAAACATAATCATATAATGAGTTTTTGTTTTTTTTAACTTTAAAGAAAAACCGCTATAGAACTATTCATTTAAAATCCCCGTATAAGAATTTTCTACTGGAGATTAAAACACTAATGAAGTAATTTAAAGTAATGAAAACCTTGTTCAGACGTTCCATTATTTTAAAAAAAAATTAGCTTTGGCTTCTTAAAAAAAATTAGCAACTACTATAACACTTATTAAAAATGCTTCTGTTAAGAATAACAGTCCCTTAATAATAATACTATAATTTCGAACAACAACAAAATTTTAAAATGAGATAGATCATTTAAATCTCAACTATAAATGCATTTAAAGTATCAGAATTTATGCGAATATAGATATTGAAAAGTTTTTTTTCAAAACTTATTAATTCAAAAACACATATATCAGAAAACAAAATGCCCGAACTAAAATGAATGTAAATCTAGATAGAACAAAAGTAAATATGTGTTTAAACTATATATTATGAGGGAAAAAACAAAAAATAATAATTAATGCATTACGAAAAGATTCAAGAATAAAAATATTTAGAAATTTTCACCAAAAAAGAATAATTTTAAAAGCTCCTTACCTTCCATTTCGTAGGAATTCCTATATGGAAACACCGTGTTCTTTCCTTGACTTATAGGATAGTATGATGCAAAAAAATAGCCATTATTTGTTGCATTTACAAAAGTTTACATAAAAAAATTTATAAATTTCGAACTCTGTAACAAAATTTCTATCACAATCACAGCGAACTAGGTGTAAACAAACAACACATGTCACCGAGCACATTGCTTGTCGCGCCATGGCGCCATCTATTGATAGCTTTCTCACGACTTCCAATTTTGATCGAGCTTGGACGGCATTATATGTAGGGGGCTATGCTCTCTGACGTTATTTTCTCCGGTGGATGTGAAATCGCAAGCACCTGGTCAAACAACTAATGCCATTTTGACGTAATTTTCGGAGAAAAGAAATATTGCAATGAACTTGAATCCTTGAAATGTTTCGCCATTCGTTGAATTATTGAAGTTACGATTCGTTTTATCGTTGGCATAAACTTCGGCGTATCCGTTTCCGGCATCATTTTCGACCTGTTGCTGTGCCACAATTTTTGATAAAAGTATCGCACCAAAATGACGAGAGTCAGACGATCGGAAGATTATATAAGTTCTTGCACTAAATACTCACTGTTTTTCTTCAACTTAGTATTTTGGGTGAGTATTTTAGTTTACAAAAGTTAAGTTAGTTGTTAAAAATAAAATACTTTTATGGTCTCAATAAATAGTTATGAATATCCAATCAGGGTCAGAAAAATCTTTGTTAACTAAAAATACACCAAACAATATTAATATATTAGTTATCTATAAGCTGGTTCTAACTTTGTAAGTTTGTACCATGTTTTACTGTTAATTTAAATATTTCTATATCATTAATTTCTTAAATACGGTTGGCACAGTTATGATACAATTGCCTGTATTTTTTTTTTGGAGTACTTAATTATTTAACGTAGGGTTACTAAACCCATCAAGTTGTTTTAAATGTGAAGTGGAATGGGTTAAATCCTAGTTTTGGCATACGGCGACTTTTTTGGAACGTTGGCGATAAATAATTCCGATCTGGCAACACAGTTTGACTTCGCGGTTTCCGAGTAGCATCGTCCGATCACGCGTCGCTACGCGATGTTTTCTCGCCAACAAGTTTGGCGAGAAATAAAAAGACGCCGTATATACCGAAACTAGGAATTAACCGTGGAATGTTTACCAAAGTTGGGTGTTTCGTTATTTGGCGAGGTAAGGTCGCCAAATCAAGACAGGCTCTTTTATTGCAGCTGTTTCTTCAAATCATTTTATAAACGTATGGTTTTGGAAATGTATGATCTAATGGTCGATTTTGATGTTTGCGTGTTGGCCAAGCAATGAAAATGCCCAAATTTGGAAAACATCCCACTTCATATTTCATTAAAATTGATAGGTTTAGCAACACTTGGTTATATTTTCAAGCTCGCCAAAAGGAAAAGTCGGTAGAGATTTACTGTACGGTCCCCCTTGGCGAACTTTCCAAAATCCCGCCAAAAGTCCATATTTTAGCGACTTTTTTTTAAAAAACCACGATTCAAAGAAAAGATTGTATGGGAATATTTCTCATGGAAACTCAACCAACAGTCCGATAGGGTTGTCGGAAAACGTCATCGGTGCGAAATCATAGAATTCAAATCTTCAGTCAAAGTCAGACAGGACAGGTTGCCAGAAAAAATTATTTATCTCCAAATCCGAAAAAATCGCACCAAGGGGGGCCGTACAGTAAATCTGATCCGGAAAAGTCACCAATGAACAGACAGGCAATTATAACAGAGCTGTACCGTTTCGGAATTATCTTTAACACAAACTACTCTTCTTAAATAAAAAGCAAAACTATTTCATTTGCACAATATACATGGTGTTTTAGGCCCATTATATAGATTCAGAGATTTTCAAACAATTTCTCTTTTTAAAGCTCCAATTTTCTTTTTCAGCTGGTAGGGGGCTCTCTGATCGCCATCGGGGGCTGGTCTTTCTTTGAAGAATACCACTACAAGGGCTTGCCGGAAGTGAACAATGCATTTGAGTTGTTTGTGCATCTCTCGGTTGTTATCATGGTGGTTGGAGGAATTGTTTTCATCATCAGTTTTGCGGGGTGCCTCGGGGCCTTGAGGGAAAACACCTGCCTTCTTAAGTTTGTAAGTATCGTCCTTTAATTTTACAGGGTTCGTACACCTCCTGAAATTCCTGAAAAACTCCTGAATTTCAATTTTTTCTTTTAAGGGCCCTTATAACTCCTGAAATTTGTCTCATCTCCTGATATTTTCCCCCCCCTCTCCTGAAAAATTGACGACTTTACTTTATTCGGAATAAGTCTATATGCACAGTAGAAAAATCGAGTTCAGACATTGTGTAATAGTTTATGTCCCGAAATGCACCGCACAACTCTTCAGAAGATTTTTGTCCTTCTGTTTCGTCATTTGAAGTGCAGTGAAGTCACTAGACTAATACGATAATAAACAAACATATTCAATGTTACCTCCTGAATTTATATTGCTGCACTCCTGAAAAACTCCTGAATTTCACTATCGTAGATAGAGTATGAAACCTGATTTTATCTTGTGAGTCAGGTTCAGGGTTCGCAAATTGAAGGTTGTTAGTCGCAAAATTCCACTAAATATTTTAATTTAGTGACAACAAAACAAATTAAGTCACAATTATCATGACTAGTTTTAAAAAAAATAGTAAGATGGTTTAAATTCCAATATTTAGCTTGACTTGTATTTTTGACCTACAGCGTAAAGTTTCTAAATGTAACTGTAACTACAGTAGACACCGCTTAATGTGATCACATCGGGACGAACGTAATTTGATAACAATAACCAATTGATTACAATACACGAATAAATCCTCATCAGTTAACGAAGTAGAAGTCTCAACCTTCTCGTCAATCTCCATCCATGCTTCAAAATACTCAGCATTCATATCGGGCGGGGGATTGAAAACGTCTTCCATTTCTTTCATCACAGCAGCATTGTTGCCCTCTGGTTGACAAAATCCTCCATCCCTCTAACACGTGTTTAAAAGATAATACAAATACGAGCCCCGTTTGAACTTTTGGTAAGTTTCAGGGGAAACACTTTAAACAAAAAAAGTTCATTTTTTTATTGATTTCAGGAAAATAAAATTTACATATAAACTGATACCAATAAACGAACATTTGATTACAATAAACAATGATTTTTCAATGTATTTTGATATAAGCGGACAGGACTAAGCGATTTTGATGACATTAAACGATTGATAACATTAACCGTGATCACATTAAGCTGCGTCTACTGTAGTTACTTTTTCATTTATGTTACTGTAACAGTTACTTTTTTAATAAACTTCCCTTTTAATCCTTGGTATTTCCCCTCTATTTTTCCCAGTACTCCTGTTTCCTGCTTCTCCTGTTTCTGGGGGAAATGGGGCTGGTGGTGTTCGCTTTTGTGTTCCCCAATCGGTTTGTGGACATCCTCAAGGAGGGCCTCTCCAAAGAACTCATCCTCAAGTACAGGGATGACGCCAACTTGCAGAACGCCATCGATGCATTCCAGACAGAAGTGAGTGTAGTGGATGCACGGGAAAGAAAAATTCTAATATGTTAAAATTCTATTCTGTTATTCTAATAAAAAATTCTAACTAATCAAAGTGATTTTCTGAAAACTTCCTGGAATTACTTGTGCAAAAAAAACTTGTAGTTTATAATCTTAAAAGCTAAGGCCTCAAATGGTGCTTTAAAATATTCACTATTTAAAAAAGTTCTGTTAGTACACCTATTTTTGCGAGGTTTTGATTTTCCCAATGTCATAATAATCGCAAAATTTAAGTTTTGCAAATTGTTTCTTTCCTGCCACAAATAATATTTTGCAAAAAAATAAATAATTTTCCTGTGAAAAGGGTAGCTGTCCTATAACATTTTTGGTTTTAAAGTTATTTAATTTAACTTTTAGGGCATATATATATATATATATATATATATATATATATATATATATATATATATATATATATATATATATATATATATATATATATATATATATATATAATTACCTTTGCCTAAAAGGGGATGAAATTTTCGAATTTCATTGGCGATAATAAAGCATCACAGAGAACGATGCATTCGCATCTAGTCGGCGGTACAGAGTTTTTTCTAGTTTAAAAACACAGAATGAGCTATTGAATAGAAAATACTATTTGCTATACTTAATACATATATCGACATCTTTTTAATGATATGGCATTCTTTGGTATGTTTTCATCAATACTAAAAAAATACAGTGTGTCTAGTAATTTGTCCAGGGACTGTAAAAATAGTTTTGAGTAATTAAGAAATAAACTAGCACTTTCTGAACATAGAAGGGGCAAATCTAATAAATAGACCAATCAAAATTGAACTAAACTATAATACGATGAAAGTGTATACAGGGTTATCCAAAAATACTGATAACTGTTTAATATTATATCACATTAAGCACTCTAGTTTAAACCAGACGAAAGTGAGTGTAGACTGGACTACTGGTCACTGCGCTCTCAATAGACACCTGAGCACCATGTGTATAAAAGGTGACCCCTCTGTAGGGAGGTTGGGGGGGGGGGGGGTTCATAATGTACCAATCACTGAAATACTAAGACTCATCACTTAGTTTTGGGAGGTTTTAGCTTCCACACTACGTTTACAACGTAAAAAGTGGAAGGTATTATAATCATTCAGTCTGTGTCACCCACTTTCATAGCCCAAACTACAAATGCTACGGACAAGTGTGATACGTCAAAAAATTCAGCGTATCGAAATTAGAATGCATTGAAAATTTCAGAAAAGAATTCGAATTCGAAGTACTTCAATTATTTAAAAATCTGCAAAATTTAATACTCATTTAAAAGCATAGGAAGCCATTTTTATTGGAATTAAATCACCATTGCCATTGGCAACAATGGCTCGAGAAACTTTCTTTTTGACAATAAATTAAAATAAATTTATTTTTGCGACATCGATCCATTTGAAATGGCGTCAAATATATTTCTCTACAAGATTCTTTGTATGTTGATATGAAATATTTTCATTCTATTTAAAAGCGAGGAATATGACATATTTATTCTTTGAAATATAAATTAATTTTTACAAACGACAAGTAATAATTATTGAATTTTCGAAATAAAATTTAAATGAAACTAGCCAAATTTAGCATGCAAATGTTTAATATAGAATTAATGCTCTGTTTGGCACTTTTTTACCTGTTAAACCCAACTGTTGTGTGGAAGCGGATTAAGTAACAGATTCTGTTACAAACCTACTTGTTAATTTTCACAAGGCTGTCGTTACCATGATAATTTATGCTTTGTAAAATGTTTTTTTTTCCTGCCTCCAATAATTATAAAAAATTTTAACTCGTTCTTTACTGCTTTCTCAATACCTCTCCTTAAATACTATACAACTATTTCTTGAGTATAAAATAATTATACAACTATTAGAATGCTGCTTGTTTTTTTGCTTAAAATATATTTTACTACCTTGACTTAAGCGTTCTAAATTACCATATATATTCTGGTTTAGTAGAGATATTCCCTGGTTCGCAAGAGTTATTTTTCCTGTGTAATTAAGTATCGATATAATGTACACCATTTCAACAAAATTATCAATTTTTCGAAACTTTTTAAGTCTTGAAATTTACACATGATATTTCTAATCTGAATATTAGCAGCACAAGTGTAATATTCAGGAATCTCTCTCATTGAGTCAAAGTGTTCTTTAAACAACAAAAAAGGAATAAAAATTTGGTCTTTAAATGTCGTTAATGTCATATGATACAGTAAAACGTTTAAGAATGCTGTTAATACTTTTAATAACCCGTTTAAGTGGTTAATTGGCCCATTTAAATACCTAAGGGTGACTATATATAATTTTGCTGTCCTGACATTTAATTGCAGTGCCTAAATATTTTATAAATACAGTGAAACCCCGATTTTACGTCCCCCGAATCTACGTTTTTCCCGCATTTTACGTTTTTTTCATCAGGTCCCAGCTTTTTCCGTATACTGTAATGTTAATTTAACCCGGATTGTAAGTTTGTTATTTATGGAATTTCCCGCATTTTACGTTTTCCCTGGAAAGTAAAAAAAAAGAAAAATTGTTCTAAAATAAGAAATATTTTTCCCATTCCACAGGCTCCTGTTTTCTGAAACCGGTTTTTTCTCATGGATCCTGGTTTGGCTTAGTTGGCCGTACGATGAGCTGGAAGATATCTTAGTAAAGTGGTTTAAAGAAGCTCGTGCCGCGAATGTACCTATAAATGGCGCGATACTAAGAAAAAGAGATTTTTGCATTCTATGTACTATTTCCCGTATTTTACGTTTTTCCCGTATTTTACGTTTTCCCCGTATTTTACGTTTTTTTTACCCAGTCCCTTGAGAAACGTAAAATCGGGGTTTCACTGTATATGTTTCACTATTGCACGACTCCAATTAATATATTTATCCCGCCCAATAGTTCCAGTGCTGTGGCATATCAGACCAGGGCTACAAGGACTGGTCCAAAAACATGTACTTCAACTGCACCGTGCAGAACCTGAGCCCAGAGAGATGTGCTGTGCCTTATTCTTGTTGCAGAAACCCACATGATCTGGAGGTAGGTTTATGTTATATTACAAACCCTTAATCATGTGTAAGTGAATAGCTAACCCCCACAGAAAGCTAGGTGCTTAAGAGGGACTGTCAGTCCCATAGAGCTAATGCATTAGTTTTGAAATCACAACTTTGGCAAAAGTATTGCTTTGCCATGTTATCCCATTCTCACCAGGTATGGGAATCATCATAACATCCATTTAAAACAAAATTGAAAAGAAAATAACATCCGGTTATTTAATTATTAATTGATAAAATTTTAATATAGTGTCGCCATCTGCTGTAATTTTTGGCATTTTAAAACTTCAAAAATATATAATTAAATAGCTAGATAACATTTTCGTTTCAAATTTGTTTCATTTTGATGTTATGTTGATTCCCATACCTGGGAAAAAAGGGCTAAGATGGCCAAGCAATACTTCTGCGGAAGTTATGATTACAAAACTAATGCATTAGCTCTATGGGACTGACAATCCCTTTAAGCATAGGAAGTAATAATAAGCATAAGAATTTTATGGTATCTTCAAAATAAAATTCTTTTTTTTTTGTAGTGTGGCAACACCTTGTGTGTTCAGTTTGTAACCATTTCATGCTTCTGTTGTCTAGTGAAGTCTCTCACACATATTATCATTGTACTAGAGCTACACAATGGCTATTGGGCAAGGCTGTCATAATTTAGAACAATAATCAAGTGAAAAGGTGGCACCCGAGTAGGCACCCAGCGCAACTTTTAAAAGCAACCTCGTATGAGGCGTTGCGTTTTAAAGTAGAAAATATTTAATGTGCACTACGTACCTCTACACAGAGTATTATTAGATGAATTGGCTGCTCAGACTGTTTTAGGTTGGCAGTTACTTTGGCAATGCACAAATATGGGACTTTTCGCATGCTGAACATGGGCTTTATCGACTAGGCTAGACTCCAATAATTAATAATCCTGATAATTAAAGTTTTTAAGGTACTAAGGTAGTAGGTAAGTTAAGGTATGTAGGTACTTAATTTAAGGTGTTAATAAAGAATTAAAAGTACATTTAGTAGTATAGTATTATATATAAAATAAGGTCCTTAAAAAATTTAAAGTCCTTAAAAACTACTTAATTTTACTTTTAAATCTGTATGAACCTGTATTAAATCTACTAATTTTAAGTTATGACAAGGTTTAACTTATTTTAGTAATTGATTCTTTAATTTCATTGCTTATGATATGAATGAAAATGGTTTGAAAAGAAAATGAAATCATATAAACTTCTAACACGGTTAAATCCATGCATTTTTTAGAACAGCTCTTTACCTTATGTTCCAATTATATTAAATCTAAGATTGTTTCTTTTTTTACATAAAAGAACTAGCCAATTAAAAATAGTTTTGAGTAATTAAAAAATAAACTAGCACTTTCTGAACATAGAAGGGGCAAATCTAATAGACAAAATTGAACTAAACTACAGTCCCCTGGACAAATTTTTAGACGCACTGCAAGATTTCATGTATCAATCAATGATGAACAAAATACCATTAGAAGGACATTTGTGTTCCTAAACTTAAGCTATTGAATAGAAAATACTATCTGCTATACTTAATACATATATCGACATCTTTTTTAATGATATGGCATTCTTTGGTATGTTTTCATCAATACTAAAAAAAATACAGTGCGTCTAGTAATTTGTCCAGGGACTGTAAAAATAGTTTTGAATAATTAAGAAATAAACTAGCACTTTCTGAACATAGAAGGGGCAAATCTAATAAATAGACCAATCAAAATTGAACTAAACTATAATACGATGAAAGTGTATACAGGGTTATCCAAAAATACTGATAACTGTTTAATATTATATCACATTAAGCACTTATCATTGTTTCTTTTGGATCAACTTGTAGCTATTGCTATTCAAATCAATTTACATAGGCTGTGTCCTGACTACGACATCAAATGCAACAAAACTTGGCGACTTGGCAGAGTGTCAGCTCTTGCATCGCTTGGCGGTCGCCAAATTTTGTTGCATTTGATGTCGTAGTCAGGACACAGCCTTATGAAAAGTAAATCACTTAAGTTGTGTGCTTTTTTCCTTCCTCAGAGTGGATTGATCAATGTGATGTGCGGATATCAAATGCAAAATGCGTCGGTGAGTTATTTTCACATTCACTAATCTTTTGATCTGAAATAGCACAAGCAAGATTTTAAACCAACCTAACATTTTCTCAGGGCTGGGCGGTAACGCGTTACTTGTAATAATTACTTTTTACAGTAATCTTATAGGTAATTCGTTACATAATTTTCGAAAAAGTAATCTTTGTTACAGTAGCGCGTTACTTTAATTAATTTTATCATTAACACTCTAACAAATGTCCAAAACAAAAAAATATGCTTTAAAAAAACGAAATAAAAAAACACTTTCACGTACTCTTTGCTTAGAGGAGAAATATTGTTAACACAAAAATGAAATGTTCCCTACTGATTGCAGTGATTAAACACTCTAGCAGTGACGATGATTTTTTGAGAATGCAAAAAGTAGACATCCTTCCGCCGAAGCAGATTTTGAGTTGTCTACATCTTTCCAAAGTAACGACCATAATATGATTGTATTCTGTACCCTACTAACAATTAAAAGCACGTTCATAAAATATAATACCCCCTTATCAGCCAGTACGGCTGTTGAAAGGTTAGTTCTGGGGGTTTATGTCTCTGGGGGGGGACCCAATCGTAGCTGTGTAAGGGACAAAAATTTTGAGATGCAGCTTTTGTTGTACCCCAATAAGTAGATTTTCTGCTAACTGTTTAATAAAGTCGATTTTAGAAAAAAATCATTTATTAATTTATACTTTATTTTTCAAAATATTTGTAAATATGAAATTTTGTCGTAAAAAGTAATCTTAAAAGTAATTGAAATTTGTTACTTTGGAAATTAGAAATTTTACAGGTAATAGTAGTTTATTGAAATTGTTACTTTTGGAAATTAGAAATTTTACAGGTAATTAGTTACTTTTTACGAAAAGTAATTGTAATTGTAACGAGTTACATTTAAACAAGTAACGGCCCAGCCCTGCATTTTTTTTAGGTTATAAATTTTTCTTGATTCAACAAAAACTTAAATATCTGTCACTTAAATAACTAAAAACCAGGTTCCAGAAAACTTTAAATGGAATTTTAATTAGTTTTGGCATATTTTTCTAAGAAATATATGCAACTATATTTTGGTAAATAATTTTGAAAAAATTGCCGATTAATATTTGGTGAGGTGCACCTCAATTTGATAGAACTTGCGTTTTTAAGCCTTGAAAAGACATTTCTTTTTGGTGCTATTAATGCAAAAACAAGCTCGGCCGTTTTTTTTGTGATTAATAATCCCTTTTTTAAATTTTCGAAACGCCTTTAAAATTTACTGCTGAAAACTTTTTTGCAAGACCTTCGAATCATGTATGACCCTCTACTGTATAATTTTTTTTTATACAAATAAATGACTGATGCCTGTAATCAAAGGCTCAAAAGTAAAATTTTGAACACTAAACGAGCACTGCAAGTGCAATTTTTCCCTCGAGTTAATATCAAGAAAAACTGTAAAAAAAAATTGTTAAGTTAATTCTACAAAGTATACCACAAATGTTGACATCTATAGCTAAAAGGATAACAATAGTTATTTATGCAACTAGTGTGAAAAGTAAGGCTTTTTTAAACGAGTTGAATAAATTATTTCACGAGCGAGAAACGGGCGAGTGAAATAAATTCACGAGTTTAAAAAAGACTATTTTTTATAATAATGTGCAAAAAAGTATTTATTAAATTGGAATTTATTGATTGGCTTATTAATTATTTTAATATCCCGTTCAAATGATTTGAAGGTGATTATTTATATTAATGATTATTTTAAAATCACGTGCAAAAGTATTTCTTAGATTGGCATTGGAAATAAGACAGAAAATAAAGAATCGCGTTCACATAAAGAATTTTCCACCAATCACAAAGCCGCCGAATAAAATATCACGCTCAAATAAAGAATTTTACACCAATCAGATGCTCTTATTTACTTTGTCGCACTAGTGCGTAAAAGTAACTTTGAAACACGATTTCGTTAAAAGCATCGCTTTTACCACGATTATTGATTTGAAAAGGTTAGTTTTTTTGCACGATATTATAAAAAGTTCTATTGTGCATAAAATTTACTCTTCAACTTTGACTCGCTTTTACTTTTTACTTTAATAATGTTTTGTGA
>JAFNEN010001533.1:0-25967 GCA_019343175.1 Oedothorax gibbosus | reverse complement strand
TTTTTTTATTTATTTTAGTGTGAAAATTTTGAATGGAAATACATAAATAACCAATATTTATAAATATGAATTTAAATAAATTTTGGTTCAATGAAACTTTACACATTAAATATGCAAAAAAGTCAACCCACTACCAATACGTGATTATTAATTAGTAAGTAGGATTCAGGAAAAAAATATCCTGCTTTTGTCAAATTAATTTTTTAAAAATATTCGCAAAATAACACCCAAGGAAAATGTCGGTTCAGACTGTGGTTTAAACTACAATGTACTTTACTTTCAAGAATTATAGCAGAGTTTTATTAAACATGAATAAAGCAGTAAGAGTATGTAAATAAAACGTTATGTTAATACTTGAATGGCATATTTATTTATCACAGAAAATGTGATGTCTTACAATACGTTTGTACAACTTTTATTGCTACATTAAAGAAACGAAAACTTGAAAAGATTAAAAACAACACGATATAAAAAAGCAAACAAACGTTATATCTGCAATTAAAATCGATCATTTTTAGTAACAGTGAAAAAACAGCCGCCATTACAAATTTACATTAATGCAAAAGATGACATGCATGTTTCCACTCAGCAAAACAAAACACAAAATAATTATTCCAAGAACAACTTACACATTGATTCTTCGAGTCGATGGCATATTTCATGCTTTTCTAGCAAACGATAAAATATAAACACAAACAACACAACGCCGGGCAATATGGAAGTGAAAATTTCCTCCTGGCAGGCGAGAGAACCGGCGAAAAATCGTCTGCACGAAATTAACAACAAACACTGGTGTTCCACAGAATAAAAACAGTAATCCAATGAGAGAACAATTTTTAAAAATATTTTGTCACGGATCGTATACTTCAAAACACAACAAAATTCTAAGAATGAAACTTCGGGGGGTAGGAGAAAGTCAAAAATTGTTCGGTTCTTTTGCCAAACGAAAATATTCCAACACAAATTCCTTGCGCTAACGGCCCGGACTAAGCGGGTGGGTGGAATAGAATGATAGCGTCCGTTGATCACAAGGAGGGATGAGACGGGCCTTCCCATTGGCTGGCGGCTTTCTGATGATTCTCCCTCATTGATTGGAAATGGGATAGTAAAGGTAAAACAACTCGTTATTTAAATATCAAGTCTCGCCTTTTCCCCTACTCTACACGATGGTGTTGATAACTGGATTGTATTAGATGTGGAAAATATTTAAAAGATCTTTAATGATTTCGTACGCGGCGTTAGTGCTACAAACTACAACGCTATTAATATCAATGTGCATTAGAGTACTACACAGTTTTTTTTTTAATTATTTAGAAAGATTTTCATACTTCAATATTTTTATATGGTGTGCCTGTGATAAAAGAAAACTTTATTCATTAATAACCTTTATCAATAAAACAGGCACAGTTTCCAAACGTATAAAACGAAAAATATGTGTTAAATTGCAGGTGACATAGGCAATGCCCAAGTGTGCTGGCTTACCCTAACAATTTCCAAAGAGCCCTAAAAATGGTTAAGGCAAATATATTTTTAGATAGTTAACATTAATTAAATTGATTTAAACTTTTGTTTCAAATTTTAAAAATTAAGTCCATAATAGTTTGATGTTAAAAAAAAATACTTCTTTAGCGTAATTAACGAAATGTAACGATAATATGGAAATTAAATCATATTTTAATGGACGACATAGTAAGAGGCCCATCGGATATGCAAATTAAACATAACTGTGTCCTAAATATCACATGTAGGAAAATGTTATTTATTAGAACAGTAGAAAATACAGCTGCAAACTGGATATAGTATTCTCTTAGGAGCAAATTTGAGTGTCGTAAGTGTCGTATACAATCGACTCTCCCACTATCGGACCTCAAAGTGCAAACAAACAGTAAACAATACAATTTCAAGGGCTGTGTAACACTACAAGACTTTCAATTACCTCTAACATTTAAATAAATACACACATTTAGAGGTAATTATATACCTTAATTTCAATAACGTAAAACCTTAAAAGTTCTATGGCAGTTGCCATTTGCGCATGCTCCCAAAAACATATCGCACTGTACGCGGAAAAGAGACCCTATCGCAAAAATACGAGTTTTTCAGAAAAATCGTCTGAAGTTTATTTTTTCCATTGCATTACATTATAGAAAAATAACGATTCGCTTACTGCATGCCAACTATTCTACCAATTGATTTTAATTTTTGCTTTAATCGCTAGATATTTAAATCTTGAATATTATAGCATTTACAACTCGAAGTCATATTTGTGCGATAGATCACTTTTCCGCGTATAGTGCGATCAACGTCCGACATGTACTGGGAACTCCAGTACCAAATCAGTCTTATCGCTTTTTCTTTTCCGATAATACTTTTAAAACCAAAAAAGTTATATACCAGCTACACCTTGCGCATTTAAAAAAAAAATCTATTTTGACGTCCGACAGGAACTACGAACTCGTGGATCAAACTTGAAGTCCGTAGCTCTTACATTTCGACCCGTACAGTGGTTTCAGACACACAGGCAAACCAACGTTCGAAAACCACTTTTTCAGAATCAACACCCTTCAAACCATGTAGAAAACACAAAATCTATAACATTACATTATTTTTTGCATTCGTATTTTCGACCCTATCGCAATACTTGCATCGCCTTGTATTTCATAATAGGCAAGTAAAAGTATCCACTGCTCTCCGAGATTAACCAAACGTTTCCCCAAGAAGTGCGGCAACAGTGCCGCACGTGCGGTCTCCACGGCTACCCCGCCGCGATGCAGGTTCTAGGGCATTCCAGGTCGTGGCACCTTCTCGCCTTTTTGGAACATTTGGTGCGGAGATTTATTAAAAATAATTTTATTAAGTCAGATTAGAATATTATTGTTGTAGAATTTTCAAAAACGATCAAGTTTTTAATTTTATCAATTATTCTTGGATTTGGTTGTGGCACCTTCTCGCCTTTTTGGTCCAATTTAAGAACGTGTGGAGATTTTTTTAATAATTTAATGGGATATTTAAAAACTATACATTTATTATAAAATATTTTCGGTATTTGGTCGTGGCACCTTCTCGCTTTTTTGGACATATTTCGAATATCTGTTGGGGAGGGTTAAATTTGGTCAGATTAGAATATTATGATTTTTTTTTTAACTTATACAGTATTAAGTTTCATCAAATAGTTTTCTTATTAGGTCGAGGCACCCTCTCGCCTTTTAGGACAGTTTAAAATAAATTTCATGTTTAAAAAAATAGTTTTGATGATAATTTGTTTATGTGTTTGACGAATAAAAACTATGCTTAATAATTTTGCTACATGTCTACATATCTTAAGAGGGACTGTCAGTCCCATAGACCTAATGCAATAGTTTTGAAACCACAACTTTTGCAAATGAATTTCTTTGCCATGTTATCCCATTCTCACCAGGTATGAGAATCATCATAACATCAATTTAAAATAAAATTTAAAAGAAAATAACATCCGGTTATTTAATTATTAATTGATAAAGTTTTAAAATAGTGTCTCCATCTGCAGTATATTTTTGGCACTTTAAAACTTCAAAAATATATAATTAAATAACTAGATAACATTTTGGTTTCAAATTTGTTTCATTTTGATGTTATAGTGATTCCCATATCTGGGGGGAAAGGGCTAACATGGCAAAGCAATACTTCTGCGGAAGTTATGATTCTAAAACTAATGCATTAGCTCTATTTGACTGACAATCCATCCATCTTAATGCTACATATCTTAATTTAATAACCGTACACGGTTTTGTGAACAGGGAATAATAATTAAATTAACACATGATAAATACATTTTTGAAAAAAAAAAAAGTAGGTTTGTTACAGAAGCTGTCACTTAAACCACTTCCACACAACATGTGTGCTCAACAGGAAACAAACTATTTATACACCTCAGAAAGAAATTCGCCAAACTAGTTGTAATTCGCCGCTAGTTGTAATTCAAACTTTTAAATGCCAAAATTAACTATTTTCATCTTCTTTCTCAGATTTAATTAGACTTTATCGTTTGGAAAATTTGTTTGAAGTTAGAAGAATATTGATGTAATCTTTTTTAATAAATATCTTAGTGTCGCCACAATTTTCCATTTACATTTCTTTCGAAAATTCAGTTATTTATTGTTTGTTAAATTAATTTACAGTTCAAAAAATATATAATTAGTACAATTGATGCTTTAAAAATACAAGTTGGTTTGTTACGGAATCTGTCACACCGCTTCCACACAACATTTATGCTCATTCAACAGGAAAAACACTAACAACACCTCAGAAAGAAATTCGCCAAACAGGGCCTTTAGCTAGTTCTATAAATCTTCTTTTTATAATTGCGTGAAAAAAATCCGATTTTTACACTATAATTTTAATATCAGACGCGTGCGAAAAGTTATACTTTTTAGAAACAGTGATACAAAATTACTTTTTTTCACCCAAAAGCAGTGAAAAAAAGTACTTTTTTTCACTCTTTTCATAAGATGCCAACATTTCAAGTAAAATTTCTATTTCATAATCTTCATAAAATCCAGAAATTTATTGATCTGCTTTATTTATAAATATTATGCGCGTGAATTTTATTATTTTTGAATCAGTATCCATGTTCAAATGTTTGACTTTAAACTAAAAAATTAGTTTTCCTTTTGTAGTTCCAGAGATTTATCGATGCCGATCTTCTTTACGTAAAAAAATTAGCACGTGAATTATTTTTGAACCAATGAGATTTGATTTTTTTCACGTAATTATAAAAATAGTGTATGGAACACGTGTGAAAAGTAAACTTTTTAAAACACGTGTCATTATTTCACTCGCTCGTACCTCGCTCGTGAAATAAAATCCACTAGTTTTAAAAAGTGTTACTTTTCACACTTGTTGCATAAATAACTATTTGCAGATTTGATAATTAATCTTTATCGTTTGCTTATTTTTTTGAAGTTCGAAGAATAATGATATATATATTTTTTAATAAATATCTTTTTGTAGCCACAAGTTAACAGTTCGAAAAATAAATTAGTAAATTTGATGCTTTAAAAATAAATATTGCATATTTTTTATGCAATGTCAAAAATTTTCTATGCATCTTTCTTTATACATATATAATGAACCATCAAAATTATAACTCTAAGGACTTGTTTCACAAGGGTTCTGGCAACATCTTTGTGGTCTTATTTTCATTTTTCTCGAATTACTTTTGCCTTGGTATTCCAAATTGAGTTTTCTAAGATTATTTTAGTTTTTTTTTTTAATTCCAACTTCTTTCAATGCAAGTTTTCCTTGATAAATGATTAAAACAACCAACAGCACAGCAGGAAATTGTAATTTTAAAAAATAACTAAAATAACTTATTCTTAGAAAACTCAATTTCGAATATCAACAAAAGTAATTCGAGAAAAATGAAAACAAGACCGCGAAGCTGTTGCCAGATCCCACGTGAAAGAAGCCCATTGTGCTATTACAACAATCCAAATTGAATTATATCACAAAAATAAATATTTGTTCAAGAGTTTTATTTTAGCTTCCACGCTACGTTTATAACGTAAAAAGTGGAAGGTATTATAAAATCGTTCAGTCCGTCTGTCTGTCACCCACTTTCACCGAACGAACCGCAAGTCTCACAAATAAGTGGGGTATGTCATTTTAAATCAAAAAATCAGACTAGGCTACATCCCGAATTTTATTTAAAAAATTCAATTAAAAGTTTATTTAAAATTAAAATTACTAAAAATGTAATCTACATTAAAATAACATGCAAATTTCATTTATTATTCAATATTTTCACTTTAATTGCCATTTCGTCAATTGTACGAGAAACTTTATTTAAAATAAAACTCTTGAAAAAATATTTATTTTTGCGATATAATTCAATTTGGATTGTTGTAATAGCACAATAGTTATTTTGATGGTTCATTATATATGTGCGTATGAAGAAAGATGCATAAGGAATTCTAACTTTACATAATATATAACATAAATTATGTATATAATATATTATATCACATAATTAAATATTCTTTCAAAAGTATTTATTTTTATTTTAAATAAAGTTTCTCGTACGTTTAACAAAATGGCAACAGTGAAAATATTGAAAAAAAAATGGAATTTGCATGTTATGTATTTCAATGTGTAGCGAACTTATTTTGTATTATTATTTTGTGCAGGATTATTTCACGAGAGTAATTATTAAATTTTCTCTCGCGACGACTCATCTAATGTCTCGCGCAGTTCTTCTTTTTAAAAATCAGTTTGTCTTTTTTGCCTTTCGAAAAGTTATGTTTTTTTGGGCTTTGTGAATTAGAATAAAAGTTAAGTTCATCTGTATTCTCTCATTTATGTTCACTGAATTCAAGTAACATTGCTATAAATTGGCGCTCCAACTCGTGGCCCGATCTACGATATTTGAAATAGTTATTTGGTGAACTTTGAACTTGTAGAAAGAAGTTAGCAGTCTTATTTCCAACGTAGTGAAACGATGCAAGATGGCGACTTTTTCAACGGTTTGGTTATGGAAGGTCGCCGAGAAGAAAGATAAGTAAAACCTTTTTGCGCTGTCTTGCTAATTGTGAAATCAGGAACTAAAGGAAAATTGAATTATCCAATTCAAATTTGGTTTGGGAACATTTCGGTCGAAATAAATCCAAGATGATAGGATTTCTTTTTATAAAATTCCATGTGTATACCTACCTGTAGTACCTGAAGAATATTATTTTTTTATCCCTGTTAACTTTAATGAGGTTATAGTGAATTTTTACTAATAAGTGTTCATACTTGCAACGAGAAAAATATTTTTGAACTTTTAAAATAAAAGGTAGACAAACCTGCTTAGCAATTTTGTTAACAAAGTATACAAGTATATATTAGTCTGACTTAATATTTGATACCTTAGAAGATTTACATTGATACCATGTCATTCTTTGCTAAAGCAAAAAAGTCTGATTTGCAAAGGTTAGCTGATGACTTAAATATAGAGTATGATGTAAATAACAAAGTCATAGAAATAAAAAACAACATTCAGCAAAGTGAAGTTTATAAAGAAGAACTTGAATATGTGAAAACACTTCTTGAAGAAATCATCGTAGAAAGAATTGCTAAAGAAAAAGAAGAAAAACTTGAACAAGAACGATTGAGAATTGCTAAAGAAAAAGAAGAAAAACTTGAACAAGAACGATTGAGAATTGCTAAAGAAAAAGAAGAAAAGCTTGAACAAGAACGATTGAAGCTTGAACAAAAACGATTGAAGCTTGAACAAGAACGATTGAATCTTGAACAAGAACGATCATTCGAACTAGAAAAACTGAGATTGCAATCTCATTTGGAAAATCCGAATTCTTCATCGGGTTCTGCTTTGTCAACCGACACAGGGTTTCCAAAATTTGGATTCGAAAAGTTAATTCCTAGCTTCGATGCAAAAAGTGATGACATCAGCCTGTTCCTGAACCTGTTCGAAAGACAGTTAACATTTTTAAAGATACCAGTCACAAAGTGGGTTGTGTACTTGGTCGGTCTTCTCCCAAAAGACATCGTTAAACTTATTGCTCAAGAAAGTGAAGAAAATGTTCAGGAATACGACTATGTGAAGCGAATTCTTTTAAAGCGTTTTAAGATGAGTGCCGAGAAGTTTCGCCAGTTGTTTACGCAACATCGCAGAAGCCCTGACACTACGTGGCGTGATTGCTACTTTGATTTGCAGAACTTTTTTGACGGATGGATATCGGGACTTGGAATAACAGAGTTTAAACCTCTGTGTGACTTGATGATCAGTGATCAAATTAAGCGTCGCGTTCCACCCGATGTTAGAGACCATTTCCTGGACAATTGGTCGGATCTGGTAAATCCTATTGAACTTGCGAACAAGTTGGACTCTTACGACGAAGTTAGAAGCGTAAGGCAAAAGGCTACTTCTCAAGAGCCTAGAAGGAATGAATTTCCGAAGTGTCGTCAAGGTAACGAGTTTAACCGAAATTCTAAACCTGGTCCACAGAAAATAAAAACGTTTCCCTCTAACCCTAGAAATGAAACTGGAAATGTGGAAAGGCCAACTGTCAGCTGTTATGGCTGTGGTAGAATAGGCGTGATTAAAACTAAATGTCCCACCTGTTCACCAGGAAGAGATGAGAAGTTTGCTGTCAACTTCTTGACTATGCACACCTACTACAAAACAAACTCACCTCTGGCTTTGATTGACACCAACATATCAGGAGTAAATGCTCGAGTCTGTGCAGACACTGGCGCTTCCAGATCGGTCGCTGGAGAGATTTTATATTCCTGTCTGTTGCACAATGGTGTGAAATTCCAACCCACAAAAATTGCAATGACATTGGCAAATGGATGCAAATCCACCGAAGAAGCGTACACCGCCACAGTGAACATTAGGATTGAAGATAAATCCGTACCATTGGATATTCTGGCTCTGCCAAGTGCAAAAGGAAATCGAAGTCTACTTGGGACGGACTTTCTGGAAAAGACTGGTATCGTACTCAACATGAAGAACAGAAATTGGCACTTCTGTGAGAACCCAAAGCGGAAGATTCACTTCCAGGAAGATATTCCGGTTAGCCTCTTACGGCCAGTAGAAGCTGTTCCAGAACCAGAAGTCTTACAACAGGATGTTCCTGAACCGGGCGTAATGCCTGAAGACTTAGCAACATCCCAGATTGAAGAGGTCGAGCCACCAATCAAATATCAACTTCGAGAAGAGGAAGGAGAAGGCTTGCCCCCTAAGCAGCGAACCCAATTGAACAAGTTAATAATGGAATTCCAGGATACCTTCAATTCAGGGGGAGGCCCTACACCATATATGGAGCATCGTATTGACACCGGAAATGCACCCCCGGTGGCCACTACACCGTATCGCATGTCACCAGCGCGCCAGGAGGTGCTCAAGAAGGAATTGGACTCTCTACTTGCCTCTGGAATTATAGAAGAGTGTGACTCACCTTATGCGGCACCAGTTGTGCTAATTCCTAAGCCGAATGGAGAATTCCGATTATGCGTAGACTACAGAAAATTAAATGCAGTCACTAAATCTGATCCTTATCCATTACCGAGGATGGATGACCTGCTGCAGAAAGCCTCAGAGACTAACTTTATGTCCACAATTGATCTAAAAGCAGGTTACCACCAGGTCAAGATGTATCCACCGGACAAGGATAAAACTGCTTTTGTTTGTGTCTTTGGAGTTTATCGCTTCACACGAATGCCTTTCGGATTGAAAACCGCTCCAGCAACTTTCCAAAGATTGATAGACATTTTCAGAAATGGGCTAAAGGTCAATACACTAGCTTATTTAGATGACATAATTATCATGTCCCCAACTTTTGAACAACATCTCGACGATTTGCGCCAAGTATTCAAAAGACTTCAACAATTCAAGTTACAAGCAAATCGTGAAAAGTGTCACTTCGTTTGTCAGAAGGTCAAATACCTTGGACATTACATCACAAGTTCCGGAATTGAAGTTGATCCTGCCAAGGTGTCAGCCATTATGGATATTCCTCCTCCGAAAAATGTAAAGCAGGTTCAATCATTTCTACAGACATGCAGCTGGTACAGACGTTTCATAGCTAACTTTGCAGGAATCTCAAAACCACTGAGCAATCTTACAAGAAAACGAACTGCCTGGACTTGGGGTTCGGAAGAGCAGAACAGCTTTGATGCCTTGAAGAAAAGCCTAATTTCACCACCAGTCCTCAAACAACTAGACGAGAGCCAACCCTTCCTTCTGAGAACTGATGCATCAGCCTACGCTTTGGGAGCTGTCCTTAGTCAAGGTCAAGGTTCGGAAGAACACCCGATAGAGTATGCCAGTCGCCTTCTTAATCCAGCTGAGAGAAATTACTCAACCACTGAAAGAGAAGCGCTAGCCGTCGTCTGGGCATCAGAGAAGTTTAGAGGATATATCGAAGGAGCTGAAATCCGGGTCGTTTCGGATCATCAACCGCTGAAGTGGCTGTTGAGTTTGAAAACACCTACAGGGCGCCTAGCTCGATGGGCTCTACAAATACAAACATTCAACTTAAAGCTTGAATACGTGCCTGGAAAAGCAAATGTAGTTGCAGATATGCTCTCCCGACCTCAGTGCACACATGGTGAATCAGAGTGCGAGTCCTGTGCTGTTATGGTGGACCTCCCCACCAGGTCGGCTAGTGACATTAGGGAAGAACAACTCAAAGATCAAAATTTGAAGACAATAATAGAGACTTTTGAACAAAGTTCCAAGAACGAGAATTTCCTTAATTGGACGAATCGCGGTTACCTCATGACCCAAGGAGTACTCTACAGATACTCACCAGATTTGACTCTGAAGAGGCGCAGTTGGTAGTACCCAAACAAGAATGGGACAACATTCTAAAAGAACATCATGATGCCCCAACTGCTGGTCACTATGGTGAGGAGGGGACATTTCAAAGAATCTCCAAAAGATACTACTGGACAGGAATGAGATCCTTTATCTCCAACTACGTCAAGAAATGCCCTGATTGCAGTAGATATAAAGCCGAAAATCAAAAACCGGCTGGACTTTTAAGAACACCAGTGTATTCCCAGCGTTTTGAGACTTTGGCAATTGATCTTTTTGGCCCACTACCCGAAACACCAGATGGGAAAAAATGGATATTCATCGTGGAGGATACATCAACGAAATGGGTAGAACTCTTCGCATTACAAGAGGCCACAGCCCGAGAGTGTGCTATAACCTTGCTAGAAGAGGTAATTTTAAGATATGGACTACCGAGACGTCTCATTTCTGACAATGGCTCTCAGTTCGTCAGTGCAGTGATGCAGCAAATCTGTAATCTACTAGGCATTGCCCAAATTCTTACTCCAGTTTATTGCCCTCAAGCTAACCCAGTTGAGAGGAAAAATAGAGATCTAAAACCTCGAATTGCAATCTTAGTTGGAAACGGCCTTCATACAGTCTGGTCCGAAAAGCTGCCAATGATTCGATTTTCCATGAATACTGCCCATTGCTCCTCAACTGGATATACTGCTGCCTTCCTACAATTTGGAAGAGAACTGCGCACACCAGATGACGTGAATCATGACTTACGCAGTGTAATTCACAACGACAACTTCGTAGCGGAAATCACACCATACTTGTGTAAGTTTGCAAATTTGAGTCGGGAGATAAGAGACCGAGTGGAAGAAAAACAAGATCAGCGAAAGGAGTATGCAGACAAAAAGCGCAGAAATGCAGTACAGTACGCACCTGGCGATAAAGTCTGGGTCACCACTCACCCTATAAGCAGCAAAGCTAACAAGAAATCTGCCAAGTTCATGCCACGACGTGACGGACCGTATATAGTGAAAACTCAACGCTCGCTAACCAGCTATAAAGTGGCAAATCCAAATAATCCGGACGTGCCATTGGGAGTGTACCACACTTCCGCTCTACGCCCTTGCCTTGAGTCTCCCGACAACGGGAGCCCTGTAAACCCTCTACGCAAGAGATGTCGTCCCAAGAAGAACTGAACAAGACACTCTTGCTGGATCCTTGCCGGGACGTCAGCGAATCCAGAGGGGGAGTCTGTAGCGAACTTATTTTGTATTATTATTTTGTGCAGGATTATTTCACGAGAGTAATTATTACATTTTCTCTCGCGACGACTCATCTAATGTCTCGCGCAGTTCTTCTTTTTAAAAATCAGTTTGTCTTTTTTGCCTTTCGAAAAGTTATGTTTTTTTGGGCTTTGTGAATTAGAATAAAAGTTAAGTTCATCTGTATTCTCTCATTTATGTTCACTGAATTCAAGTAACATTGCTATAAATGTAGATTAAATTTTTAGTTATTTAAATTTTAAATAAACTTCTAATTAAAATTTTTTTATGAAATTTGGAATGTAGCCTAATCTGATTTTTTGCTTCAAAATGACGTATCCCACTTGTTTGTGAGACTTACGGTTCGTTCTGTGAAAGTGGGTGACGGACGGAAGGACAGAACGCTTATAAAACCTTCCACTTTTTACGTTATAAACGTAGTGTGGAAGCTAAAATGTATAATTTTTTAACTGCAGGAGGAGATTCGTTTAAAAAAACTTAAGAAATAACGTTTTTTTTAATTAAAAAAAATCTTTATTAGATATTCTTTTATGCTATGTTGTCGGATATTTTAAATTACCCCCCCCCCCCCCCTGATTATTTAATTGTTTTAAGTTTATTTTAAAGCCAACAGAAATTATGGTCAATTTTTGCCCTACTTTTGCCCCACTTTTTACCAAGTAAAGAAATAACATTAAGTTGACTTAAAAATTATATTTTAACAAGTTCACGTAGCGTCGTCCAAAGTTCATAATTTCTTATTTTCATTATGACACATGAAATATAAAGTACCTCACATAAAGTAGGGGGATACCCGTAACCATCATATACATAACTTATTAGAAAGCCGTGTGACTGCACTAAAACACAAACATTTATTAAAAACACCAGCACACTGCGTCGTAAAAAAATAAACCGTAAAAAATCTTAAAATTCAGGATAGAAGAATCTTCCACATTACAACTTTCTACTTAGAACACGATCGATAATATTTTAATAGCAGTAAAACACTTTGGAGTTGTAATCATTACATACTACAAGATTTATTGAAGAAAAAATCCATAATGACTTAGAAAATTTTAATTAAAAAGATAAACAATATTTTATTATTTTTTTATACAACACGAATTATTACTAGTTCTACGCATAATGCATGGAAATGGTCCAATCCACATTAACAATGAATTCTATTAGCAGGGAGAAATATTTAACCTGGCGCCAACCGAAAAATAATTTTTTTTAATTATATTAAATGATTAAATGGTAACTAATTGTGTGAAAAAAACAATAAGACTTTTTTCAAAATGGCAATTTTATTTGTAAAGAACAAAAAAGAAATACAGTAAGTACACACATAAATTAAACGTATTTTTGGCTGGGAGTTAATTAAAATCGCACCTAAAAACAACACGCGAATTTATGAAATTAATTAAACAATAAAAAATTATCTTTTTTATTAGATTCGGTAAAAAAAATCTCGTTTTAAATTTCCTCTATAATTTAATTAAAGAGTAGACCGTTCTTCAAATACATTGTAAAACTAAGTAGTACTGAAAGCCACACAAAAAAAACAGTTGGAAATAGGTATTTTAAACAATGGGAATATTTCAGATGATGTAACGCTCTTGTTTTCATTTGTATTCGTACTGGATTTGATTGGTTGTTTCGTATCACTCTCAAAATGTTTACTCACTGTTCAAAACATTTGTTAAAGAAAGCTTGCAAAGAAAGAAAAGTTTCTTTTTTAAGAGTGAAACAGGTAACCAATAAAATTGCAGTACGCGGAAAAATAAAAACAGGAGCGTTACATCATAAGAAACATTTCCATTAGACGGAATGACCAAATAATTTTAGTTCGATTAATTTTATGTTGTTGTCATATAATAAGGGTCCCATATGAGGCTACAGTATTCTAAATTAGATCGGACCATACGGAAATAAAGAATTTTTTAAGTTTGTTGGGAAGTGAATTTATTAGTTTTTCGTTTGAGGAAACCAAGAATTTTGTAAGATTTAGAAGTAATATTATTAATATGTTCAGAGAAATCATGTCGGACACAGGGCAACCACTAATAAAAACTTGAAATTAACGTTTTTTCGGTAAGAAAGCTAGCTGTTAATGCAGGGTGTCCAGCAAAATTGCTGGTAAAAATCCAAGCACATTTCAAGGCTCATTTCTCATTTCCAAATTTTTCAAGGATGCTAGCATATAACCAACCATCTCACTACGTTAATGTTTTTTTTTCAAATATGCTTAACTACTAGCTAACAGAAATATTAGGCAAAAAAAAGAGAAAATATTTGAGTTTTTAATTGTTTTTGTTTTAGAACTAACGATTATTTAGCCCAGTTAATAGTTATAGTATCCTATAAGTTGCAGAGTACATGATTGTATGCATACATATATTTTTACTAGTCATCATTCATTTAATTTAAAGCAAAGTGTGTGTCGCTGTGTTAATTATTTTTTAAGCCACATTTTTCCGGTTGAATTGAATATTTTTTGCAGATGGATTTTCTATATGATAAACGTAACTGATTTAAAGGGCTCTTTTTCCCTGTTTTTGAAATTGGTTCTAAGATTTTTTTTTTAATTTTCAATATATAATTTTACACACACTATTCGAACCGATTTCAAAAAGTGGGATTTTAAACATGTAAGTCCGCTACATTTATCATATAAAAAAACCCTATTAACAATATTCAATACAGCAAGAGAAATGTGGCTAAAAATAATTTTGTTATATTGTATTAAAACACCGAGACGAGTTGGTTTGGAGATTCATTCGGTCTCCTTCGCCCTTAAGTTAAGCTTTATATTAATCTAAATAAACATATAATACAAGACAAATTAAGACCATTATACTCAATAATTTATGTAAGAAAAATTAAATTATTTATTTATTCAATTTTAAATGCACATTACAGATAAAAATCTTATTACAATGTACATTGAACAAAACAATTAGGAAATAAAACAAACACGAAATAATTGAGTTTAAAAACAGCAGACACATTACACAGATAAAAGTTGGAAATAGTTAGCTTTAAAATCATTGAAAGACATAGCAAAAATATCTAGATCGTGAGAACTGTTATTGTAAATTTTATAAAACTTATACAAACAGAAATTTTGAATATAGTTGTAATGGGAAGAGCTATGAGAAAATATAAGACGATTGCTTGTAAATCTATTGGGAATAAAGAGATGTACAGTACTAGTTATGTAGTTGGAGTCAATTCTATTGTTTAGAACTTTATGGAAAAACAGAAGACAGGAAACTTTACGCCTAAATTTAAGGGTCGAGACATTAAAAATTTTACGCAGATCAAATGAGGATAGATCAAAAGAACTAGTATGAAAGATCTTAAAATATAGAAAGCGAAGAAAACAATTTTGGAACCGTTCGATTAATTTTATGTTGTTGTCATAATAAGGGTCCCACATCATGAGGCTACAGTATTCTAAATTAGAACGGACTATACTGAAATAAAGAATTTTTTTAAGTTTGTTGGGAAGTGAATATATTAGTTTTTCGTTTGAGGAAACCAAGATTTAGAAGTGATATTATTAATATGTTCAGAGAAATCATGTCGGATACAAGGCAACAACTAATAAAAACTGTTTTTTCGGTAAGAAAGCTACTCTTAATGTGTTAACGAATAGTTTTCCCAAATGGGTATTTAAAAAAAAATAAATGAAAAAAAACAGGAGAAAAGTTTATATCATACAACTTGGGGGGGGGGGGGGGGGATCATCACCCTCTACCCCTGTCTACGGCCCTGTGCCCGACATTTCCAGACCATATTTTGCAATCATAATAAATATCTCTTCATCAGTAACCCTAAAAAGAACCGGAGTTTCAGAACGGCTTTCACCAAGTTTAGGGTTTCTATTATTGGAAGGATTTTCGCTCTTTATGAACAATAGTTATATCGGTTATGGCCAATGGGCCAATGTTTAAACTGTTCTTTCCAGTAAACTGCAGTTAAAGGGGGGAGAGGGTATACTTATAAAAATTTAGGAAAACAGAAATCACTTTAAAATATTGGGCAATGTTGATACATGATTTCAGATGATAACACTAAAGACTAAACTTTAGTAAAATAAATATCTAAAGGCTCATTTCTTTTTAACTAAAAATAGTTATTTATATTTTAATAATAAACGCCTCGTTGGGTTGGAACTGAAACAATGTTTCGAACAATAAAGTCATTGCAGAATTGCGCACTAACCCATTAACAACGACTTAATGAATTGAATTACCGCCATTATTCCGAATAAGAGGTTAACTTTTTTTAAGTTTTGTAAATTCGTCCTTTCGAGTAACTTAATTTGACCTACATAAATTGTGCAGGACATTGTTGTCTTATATTTTATTTAGATAAACTTAAACAGAAAGCTAATTTTCGCGAGTTAATTTTTTTTTGGACAATCGTCTTTAATGGATTAATACCTTTGTATGTAATCGAAATAAAAACGGTAAAAATTTTAGATTCTATTTTAATGTTATTTAATTTTTTCTACATAAGTATTCCGTAAAATAATCTTCATTTGTCTTTTTTTTGTTTATTTAAATAATCGAAAGCGGGAAAACTTAAGTTCACAGGATAAGTTTCCTTGTCCATTGTCCTTAGTACGTTTAATTTGACCCTATCAAACTTAAACAACAAGTATAAAGAAACACTATATAATTTCTTTAAAGTCTCCGGCTAGCGGGTTTGTTGACATTGCAATCGCACGGATGTTTTTGAAAGCCGAAAACATGGCCTAATCTGGGGATTAACTGTTACGATGAAAGTTTACAGTTTTGAGTGCTTTAATTCAGATTAGAAAAAAAAAATATGCTCATTTTTTTAATCACTGACTGAAAAGGGCGTTGGCCTTTTTTAAATGGTAAACAAAATTTATTTTAAATTGCAATGAATTATGACATTTCAAATGGACATGTTTCACGTCGTGAGTGGCAACAGTTCCAGCGATATCGTTTTCAATTTTGGTCCTTCTGGAATTACATTTGTTTTGAACGATACAATATTACAGAACAATATAATTAATACCTTACTGAAACGAATGTTGTCAAAAAGTTTTTTTTTTTCAGTAGAACTAAAGCTTTTCCCTGTTCGTGAATCACATGAAATAGCTGTCCCACAATTTCGCTTAACTTCTCCGCATAAGCCAAAATATCATCTAAACCGAAATTTCCCAACACAATGACGTTTTGGTAATGCTTTGAAATTAATCGCTTGAAAACCAATAGTTTAATAAATAGCAGGAATAAAAATATTACATGTAAAAACAACAACTCTAAAATAGATTACAGCAGACGAAAAAAACGCTTAATATTAAGAGTAAAATCCAACCAGTGAAATCGCAGGACAAGCAAAATAGAAAACAGAGAGTAACATCATCTGAAACAACTACATTGTTACTTTTTTTTAAAAAAATGCATTGCGCGTCAAGAATATTTTGCTTTAATTATGAAAAACTTTTTTTTTAAATTTTAATCATAAATGCGAACACTTTAAATTACATGATTAGTAGTCTAGAAAACTCGGAAATAATTACGAGAAAAATAAAATATATTCGTCGATGACTACGGACTTGATCCCATCAATATATAAAGTTATAAAGAGGATTTTTCTATATAAAAATAAAATAAAAATTATATTTGTTATAACTTAAAAGCAAACTTTTTAAAACCTATTGCTTACTTTAAGCTAGCAGTCTTGATTTTCAACTATAGTTGATTTTACTGTGAATAATGATTAACCGAAGCTATCTTAAAATGAATAATGACCTGATAAGTAGGTCACAAATATTTCAGAAAACAAGCAAATTATATAATGATAAATTGAATCTTAAATTGATTATGACAATTTTCTTAACAGAGAGTGCTTTGTTTTTCAATTTTCAAACTATTTCTTCAACCTCAAACCTGTTCCTATTATAAAGGAATATGCAAGAAAAGTGAGAAAGAGGTGTTAGGGAAGTATACAGTACAATGAAACGTAGGTAAGTAATTTCAACAATGAATTGGACCATTTTTACTCTGAAATAATCAGTCTTCAATCAGTGATTGCAAGAATGGTCCATGTCATTGGTCTACTGCAGTTTACCTGCTCAAGTCTGCTCTGCCTTTACATAACATGAGACCGTAGTTAAATTTTGTTTTTTAAAAAAATATAGTTTGCAATCGAAATAATATAACATTTTGAAAACAAATAAATCAGCAAAAAATAAATCAAGTTTCAATCGAAATTTGAATGCAAATCACATACACTGCAACATTCAGCAGACGAACCGAAGGGGCGTTGGCCTCTATGATGCACGCTGGAATAGATGCGTTGGCATGATTGATGTTGTATTAGAATATTAACAGCGTTCGAAGGGTTCGCGTTTTGGACGTCTGATTATTAGCGATTATTATTTAGGATTATTATGGATCAGAACTGTGTATGAGGCGAAAGTTTATGCAAGTTTATTCATTTATAGCTTGGTGCTTGGTAAAAAAAAATCACGATACCATTAAAAAACAAGAGATGTTAGCGTTTTTTTTTATTTTTGTAGTGTATTCTATTCCTTAAAAACAAAACAAAAAAAACTTATGAAAGTCATTTTAGCTAACTTTCCTTTTTTATTCGAAAAAATTAAAAACTAGAATGAATGGAATTGTCATCGTGGAACGTTTTGTCAGTCTGCAGGCGCGCAATCACGGGAGGGGGGTCAAAAAGAGGGTATAAATGTCTTTAAATCCACAACATTACGACGACTTCACAAGTTGGGTTTTAAATCACGTGTGCCTAAGGTAAAGCCATTATCTATAATAATAAAAGAAAAAGTCTGTCTGTTTGTCTGTGGATCGTAAAAGACCTACTTATACTGCCCACAGAAATTCGAAATTTTTAAGATAGATTCCCTTTAATACCAACGTGTGCACCTGAGGCTTAGTGTTTTCATATTTGTTCCATTTTAGAGAAAATTCTAATTTTCTGAAAAAAAATACACCACTTTCGCTCAAATCCGATCATTTTTTCCCCTTTCGTGTGGCCATTCGAGAGAAGAAATTAAAATCAACACAAAAATTAATTAAAATTGAAATTGATTTTATTTTCTTGCCATTACCTTCAGAAACCAAATTTAATTAACGATTTGAAAAATAATTGAACGTGCCAATGAGCTAATTTATTTTTAAAAAATGGAGGTTTTGACGTGAAATAACATTGTTATACATTTATGGTTAATTTTGAATTTATCAGGAAAATTGTGATGACAGTAAGTTCATATTGAGGAAGATTTTTGTGATACGAGGATGTGCATTGTATAGTCATGTATTTTTATTTTGGAATTTTAAAGAAATATAAGTAACGGGATTTTATCCTTTATAATGAACAAAGGCAAAGTTTATTATCCTATAGCAAATCAAATGACACATACTTGGATCGATTTGATATTATTTTAGTCCGTGCGAAGAACGGGTATTTATTTGCTAGTTATCATCTAAGCAAATGGTTGCTAGATTAGAAGTAAATGGTGAAAACAATGGCTATTTTGGGGTCAAGATGATTGGAAAAGGGTACTCTTCAGCGATGAAAGTATGTTTTGTGTGTCTCACGGGCATCAAGGTATACACTCTTAAAACAAACGAGCGGGTTTTAACTCAGTCTGAGTTAATTTCCACTCCTTTCCGGTGCCGAAAATGCACTTCCCCTATAGGAGTGGATTTCACTCGTTTTAAGAGTGTACTTGTTTGGCTGAACGTTTGGTTCTGACTTAAACGAGAAGCTTATAATAAAGAGTGTTTAAAACTTTCTGTTAAATTTGCAAGCTCTGTATGGGGCTGCATGACTGCTTTGCCCTATAGGGCTGCATGACTGCTGAAAGACAAAGTAGGTTGTGTATTGTATCCACAACATTCAATTCAGATGTCTATCAAGAAATTCTTGAACATTTCATGATTCTTTCAGCTGAGGATTTATGTTATGGCAATTTCTTGTTTCAGTAAGATTTAGAATCTTCCCACATTTCCTAATCAACAACTAAATGGCTCAAAGCGAAGAACATAACTGTACTCCCTTGGACTGCGAACTCAGCCGAATAAATCCCCTCGAGAATTTGTGGGGAATTATAACAAAATACTTCAAGAAGTTGCGCCTAAAGACAAAAAAGAACTTATTTCTAGTTTAAAGAGCGTATGGACGAATTTGGATAAAAAAAATGTGAACCTTTAGTTAATAATATACCAAACTGTTTAAAAGCTGTAACTAAAGCAGAGGGTGATGCGACCAAAGTACTGATTAGCAAGTTAGAACACTCAGAGTTTAAATTACTATATACAATATATTTGCATTATTCTAATTTTTTGAACATGTTAGAAAGTATTCCAATATTTTTGAATTTTTTGTTGTTTGCTGATTTAAATTATTTATTGTAATATGTTTAGATTTTTATAAAATCTACAAAAATGCAGATTTATATTACAATAATGTACATTTTGATATAACGATTATTTATTTGATAAATTAGATTTCCAATTCCCTTGACTATATTTAATTATAATGATAATATTAAACTTTCTTAAGCTTGATTTAAAATTGATGAGTTAATTAACTTTGTTTGCAAGTCCGTTTGTACCAAAGCACAAAAACCCAAAATGTTTATTTTGGGTTTTTTGTATCGGGATGGTTGTAGTTATTTTAAATAACTACAACCATCTCGAAGAGAAAACGCAAAAGGCTTAAATTTAAACACTGTAATTATTGTAAAAACAGCTTGAAAACATAAAAATTCACAAAACAATTTATAAAATAAAATACGGAAGTGGAAATATAGAAAATACTGAACATATTTTCAGGAAGTAATTTAAATTGACAGGTGGAAATAATGACAAAAAATACACAATCAGGATACAAAACATTATAGAGGTTTCAAATTTTAAAAACAATTATAGAGGTGAAATGGGAACAAAAGTATTCAATTAAAAGAAAATTTGTGAAACAATAGCTATATTTCGATACTACCAGAGACAATTACAGAACGTTATAAGTTATATATGTACGAAGGCATTGTTAAAAACTTGGGCGGAAAAAAAAGAATGCTTTTTTAAAAGTTGATTTGAAATGGTTTTATTAAAAAAAAATATTGAAAGCAATAATTATAAAAATATAGTACATTACATACATTTTAAAACCGATTCATATTTTGAAGCATTAGAAGAAAAAAAAAGGTTTAGAAATCTAGATAAGAACATCATTTGTGTGAACTTGCTTAAATTAAGCATAACCTAACAATCTACGTTTGTGACAAAAACTGTCACAGTCACAACTCACTCAAACTGTCTCATTATGGAAATGGGATTCTTTATGGGCTGTCACTTAGAATCACTTCTACACAAGATTAACTGCACATTTTTATCCCCATATTTGCCAAAAAAGTGCATACTTAAAGAATATGACAGGCAAAAATATTTTCAGTGGATATTTTTTTTTAAATTCAACTAAATCAATTTAAACCCAAGAACTATGTCTGGATACTGAATAATAGGATTGGAATATGAACTTAATCTAAAAAATATATAAAAGTTAATATCTATTTTTAAAAAAAAAAATGACAAATAAACTGACACTTTCGGCCTATTTTTAACAAAGATATGGAACTGAAGATGGCAAGTTAGGTGTAACTTGCCATCTTCAGTTCGCCTCTCATTTTCGCTTCATATTTTTGTTTTTGTCCTTTGTCCCATTCCCTGTCATTGATTCTCCTACTCGCTTTCACTGCCATTCATTCCCAGCACTCATATCTCCATTTTTGTCATACCGGAAGTGTAGTGGCTTAGCCCACCAGGTCCTCCTAAATTGTTAAACGTCGTTGTCGTTTTTATATTGAAGTTTTATCTATAGTGAATTACATGAAACAAATATACCAATAACATAAATCTAGTTGAACCATTTAAAATCTAAAGCTAGATTAAAATCAAAGCTAGATCTGTATGCTCTGTCATATGTTACAATTCAACAAAAGTTCGAAAGAACTTGAATACCTACTTTTCACTATTACTTTAATAATCACAGAAATTCTTATAAAAGGACAGGTAGAAGAGAGGTAGACTTTGTACAAACAGACGCAGAAGAAATTTAACTGAATCTTAGGAAATTTTCCCCACATTTTCAAACCTCAGCCAAAAAAAGAAAGTTTTTCGGAAATTTTGAAACATTAACAACAGTTCCAATAGAGTAATCAACCTTAAAAACTTCACTTCAAAAGAGTAACAAGAAGTTTAAAGAAATAGTTTACTTCCTGTAACTTAAATACTTACGCTATTCTTATCGGGGGAAAAAAAAGTGGTTTGTAACAGTAAATATCATCAACAACTATTTCTACACAAGATCAAGGCTTATACACATTAAAGAAAAAAAAAAACGCCAAACACAGCATCCCGGGCCCTAATTTTTAAAAGCCAAAATCAAAAATATTTTTCATTAGTATTTAGTATTCTTAAGCAAAGTAAATTAATATGTTTTATCGTTTAGTTTAATTTTTTTGTAATTTGAAGAATAATTAAATAGCGTGATTTAAATTACTTGAAATTAAATTTAAATGCTAATTCAATGGGGAAATTCCAACTTAGTGGCCGATTTGGGTGACAATTTATGGATTAAGTTTGTGATTTTACGGATTTGGACCAAACAGAAGTATGTGTGCAAAAGTTTTTTCTCCCAAAAGGGGTGCCGAAACAACAAAGTTTGAGAGAAATTAAATTAACTAATATTCACCACAAAGCTTATTTTCTATTTCACTTTTTGTCACTTACAATTTGCATTTTTTCCACAAGCTTTTCAAATAAATAATTGTCCATGGTCTCATTTTTAAATTCATGTAGATCATGATATCATCTATGTTTAAAATGGTTAAAAATAAGCTGTTTCAAACAAAAATAATATCATATAACTGGATGACCTACTCGAAAAAATTTCAAAATTTTAGCCACTTTTAATGAAAATTTTCTTAAAAAACCCTTTTTGTTACTTTAAATAAAAATAAAAACGAAAAAAAAAACTTTCAATACTACAATTTAAACAAATTTGTACCTACATGTATATGGTACTATGTTGGGGATATTTTTTAATAAAATAAAATTTAACATTTGTGTTTTTTTAAATCAATGAGTTTTGAGTTCCGTTTGTAGGTTTGCAAATATTCATCTAATTTTTTTTAAATTCGCTAAACAAATGTTTTTTATTTGGTACATCCATATACTTTTTTATAATTTATTTAAGCCAATTAAACGCCTATGGTATTATTGACTGGATACCTTAGGCTATGTCCTGACACGCCACAAAGGCAAAAAAAACTTGGCGACTTGGCAGTCGCCAAATTTGTTGCTTTTTTGGCGTTTGTTGTGTAGTAGGACATAGCCTTAAGATCCCTTAAAGGAATTAATTAAAGCCATTTATAAGAATTATGGAATAGAATAACCTATCTAAGAAGAGTATTGTCTGAAAATTAGACATAATTTTTTAAATTTTATAAATTGATCTAAAAAAAAAACCGTTATGTTGGTTACCATATCAGACATGATTAGCTTGGAATTAAGTTAGGTTCTCCAAATACAAAAAAACTTTAATTAATCTAGATATGCAATCTTTGATTAATTCAATATATTTTCAAACCCCGATTATGGGATTTAAGATTGTCCGATTTCTTTTATTAAACCAGAAAATTTCCTGATTTTTTTTACTTTCAAAATAAATTGTTTTTTAAATTATTGATATTTTTAATAATTTAGTGTACCTTTGATCACTTACTTAAAAAAAAATCGTTTAAATCCAGACACAGTTAATTAGGATTTAACTTCGGATTTACACAATCTAAAACCATTGGTAAAAAAAACACCACTTAATAAAAACTGGGATTGCAAGGAAATAACCTGCTTAACACCCCAAATAACCAAAAAAATTTCACAAATCAACACCAACAAAATAAACAGTAAAACCAATGTGCAGTGTAATAAACCCGATCGTTTCCTAATATTAAAAAAAAAACTAACCGGTTTAGGCTGAAACACCGGCAATTATATAATTGGCATAATTAAAAGTAATAGTTTAAAAAAATCACTTACTTTTCACGAAAAACTATCGCGGATCAAGAGCCACAAGTTAGCAACACGTATGAATATAATTTCAAAGTAAATTTACACATTTTGTGTACATTGCACATCCCCTGTCAGTAAAATCGCGCCACCAGCGGTATAATATGCGCCATGTTGAGAGGTTTAAAAATCACAGGGTAGGATCCTATTTGAACAGTAAAATAAAACATTTTATAAGCTAAGTCGTTGCGTGAATTGCGTGGTATATATTAACGCAATTATTTATGAACGGTCATTTAAATATTGAATGATATTCGTAACATTTGATCGGACGCCGCTCCCACTAACTAACCGTTTCAAATCCACGGTTACGATTAGTCCAAAATTGTCAAATTTACTTCTTTTGTCTCATTAAATAAACTCCATCTGTTGAAATTATTGTATTATAAATTCAAAGAAAAAAAAGGATTTAAATTAAATTTCATTCTTCAGGTTGATTAATTTTTTTATTTACGATTTGGTTTGAATTTTATCAGAGACTTAAATAAATGACTATTTAATGTCTCTTTTGTACTTTTTAAAGAAATTATCTGAATTACATTAAAATACTTTGAAAAGTTGTAAAACATTGAAATAGTTAAAGAAATAACAGTAATTTTAAAACTAAGTTTCAAACATAAAAAAAACATCCCTCAGAATTTTAATTAAAAATGTATTTAAGTAACATTTTCAAATTAGATTAAAAAAAATATGTATCGCTAAGAATAGCAAAGTGTTTGTCTTACTTTAAAAAAATATCAAACTTTCTCAATTAGCACTTTTGGGGGTTTCACGACAGTCCCCTTTCTCCTTAAAGATTATTTTATCAAAAACATGTACGTTTTTCTGTTTTTATATTAACGTTTTTTCTGTATTCATGATTTAATAACTTCAATTAGGTTGTTTAGATTACGTAACTGTTCAGCTTTCAGTCTTTTTTCCGTGATTTCATTAGATGTTTTGAAGGCCATTTTTAAACCATTTTCACGGGGGGCCATGATTATAAGATAGGAATTTTTTTTAATGACCCCGATTAGACCAGTTGTACTGTATGCCTTCCAACTTGGGGTTCAATCTGAAGAACATACCGTGACAAAGTCGACTTTCCAGAACAAGGACGCCAGAATAAAAAACGCCGCTTGTTTTTGTTCTTGTTCAGAACCTTAGACCCCTATTTCTGATCCTAAGTTCAGAACTCCATTTTACACCAAGACCTTATAGGATTGGCACAGCCATTCTCACAGCAAACACAATATGTCCCTACAGAATAGCCTTTTGATAACCTGAGACAAATTGCAGACAAGACCCTGTTGTTGAACAGAAGTTTTTAAAGGGCCTAGAACTATACAGATTGGTAATTATGACCTGCATGTCAATATTCGAAGGATTTTATTAAACCTGCATTTCTGCAAGTATGTTTTGCCTATCGTCTCTATGCCCCTTTTTACTGTCCCTTTTAATTTGTTTCTATGATTTATAAATTGTTTTTAATTTATTACTTACTGATCGTTTAATTCGTTTTTAGAAATTTAGAACGCAACGCAAACCTGCGGCGCCCCCTTAAAAACCCTCTTAAAGTGAAGATTCAATCCAGCCCTATTTCCCCGTCAAAGTTAACCCCTTTATGGGAAGATTTCGATGAAGGGTAAAGACCTTCGCTTCGACACTCGTTAGTTTAGTTTCAAAAAAGGGTCGTAAAGTTTTCTCAGTAAAATCGGAGGCAGCACACCGGTTAGGGAGAGGGAATGGTACGGAAGAGAGACAGGACTAATGTCGCTGACATTTTTGTAGAATCTTTTGTTTTGCCCCGGTTTGGGGCCCAAAATGAAATAAATAGGAACGTGGAATCTGTAAATTCTATTTAAGAATAGAACAAGACACTATTTAATTTTACAAGAATTTAACAAGATTGAAATTAAAATTGTTTTAAAATCGGGAAAATATAACCAAAGAAATATTTTTTTACCTTCTGTAAAGCTCAATAATTTATTTCTATGTTATAAAAGAACAGATCTGCGTGAAGTTTCAGTTTGGACTATTTTTCCTATTAGGTTTTGATTATAACGCTCTTTACATTTCATATAAACAAATTGCGTTTTATACCATAGAACAGAAAAATGAAAAGTAAATGCAGTACTTGTGTTTTATCATTTATATTTGCTTCTATTACTTGCTTAACACATAAACACCTTTCTTACCGAATAAAAACGTGAAATTTAAGTGTTTAATTTTCGCCTACTTTTCTTTTTTTAATTCGAAAGAATTAAAAAAAATGAAAAAGTAGGTATTGACATGCGTCGA